>JAGFMF010011680.1:3416014-3510760 GCA_019455555.1 Galemys pyrenaicus | reverse complement strand
GGGGATGTCTTTGTGGTTTTCATTTACATTTCCCTTTTAATAAGTGATTAAGTGATGCTAAATAGTTCTAAACATGCCCATAGGCCATCTGGATATATTCTTTGAAAGTATCTATTTAGTTTTCTTGCCCATGTATGCATTAGGCTATCTGATTTTTTGCTGTTGTTGGATTGAGTAAGTACTTTATATATTCTGGAAATTAAGCCCATTAGGCGTGTGATGTGCAAATATCTTCTCCCATTCTGTAGGTCACCTTTTTGGGTAGTTTCATTGGTAGTTCAAAAGCTTTTTAGTTTTAGATAGTCCCACTTATTTATGTTGTTTTTGTTTCTCTGGTCATTGGAGTTGCATCCATAAACATATCTTTGCAGTCCATGTCCTATAATGTGTCTCATAAGTTTTCTTTGAAGTATTTTATGGTTTCAGTTCTTATGTACAAATCTTTAATCCATTTTGAATTATTTTTTCTTGTGTGGAATTAAGGATGGATCTAGTTTCATTTTTTCATGGAAAAAAGAAGGAAATTTCGCAATATGCTTAATATGGGTGGACCCTGAGGACATTATGCTAAATGAAATAAGTCAGTCACAAAAAGACAAATGCAGTTTGATCCCACTTGCATGAGGTATTTCGAGGAGAAGTCAAAATTAAAGACAGAAATTGTAATGGCGGTTGCCTGGGGCTGAGGGGAGAAAAGAATGGGGAGTTATTATTTAATAGATATAGAGTTTCTGTTCTACAAGATGAAATGGTTATGGGATGGATGGTAGTGATGGTGTCTCAGAGTCAGTGTATTTAATACACTTAAAAAGAGCTAAGAGGGTAAAATTTATATTTATCTTTATTTTATACTAAACAAACAAGTCCACACAAAATCTTAGACAAAAACAATTTCAACAATTTCTTACTCAAAACACTCGTGGGGAACATTATTTGATGTCAGCTTTGTTTATACTTCCAGATGACAAACTTTTAGCAGAAAATGGTCTTCTCATCAGTGACACAAACTCTTTCAATAGTTTCATCTGCAGATTTGGTCTTAATATCACTGTCAACCCAAGTCCATGCAGAGTAGATTTTTAAATAAACTTTTAATTTTGAAATTAAAAAGTATACCTCTTTCCATGCATACCAGCTATAAATGAACTCATTTTTGGTATGTGAGAATTTCCTTGAGATTTCACAAGACTAATGAGGGCAAGGGTTATGGATATAACATTACATATGTGGCTTTAATTTATTTTTCTTTCTTCTTTTTCCCTCCCCTTTCTCCCTAATTTCTGACTTCCTTTCTTCCTTCCCTCTTTCTTTTCAGTTTTTATACAAATTCTGCATATGACAAGATAAGGTATATTCTTTATTTTATCCAGTCTTTCACTAGACAGATACTTACAGACACATTCTTTATTTTTCTTTAAATTAAGTCAGTGGATGTTTATTTACTTCATTACAGGTTATATACAAATATTTGGCATTTATTTAGAAAAAATAATAACTTTATAAATGGAATTATTAATAAATTTCCTACATAAACACTTTAAAAAGCTACTATATATTTCTTAAATAATAGAAATTTATGTAATATTCTGCTTTGGGGACTGTTTTGAGTATAGCAAGCTAGCCCTGTAAATACAGACACTAATCAAATATTGTGAAGACAACCAAAATCCTACTTCTTAAAGGATATTTTAGACCATACTAAATAGTCAATGAAGACAAATCATGCTTAAATATTCCATAATTATTTATAAAATAATATCTCAAGAAGTATATTAAGAATGTAGAAGTAAGTAAAAAATCATCAATGTCATTTATACTTTGCAACCTCAATTTGTTCTTCTAGAAAATAGGTACTTCATAATATGTGCTTTCACCTTCAATACCAAATTCAGCTGTTGTATTCAAACATTAATTTGGAAGTACTTTGGAGAAGGGCAGTGGAAAATCGGTGTCTTGACAGAAGAAACCAGAAGAATGTAAAGCAAATCAGTATCCAAGAGGGTTTTGTAGAAGTGAGGCCATCAACAAGAAGTCAAAGAGACTGAAATGTGTAGATGAGACACAGTTCCATGAAGATATAAAAAAACTCAAGCAAACTTCTGTGTGGTGCTGGGGGTTTCAGCACCAGTGTTACTGCACAAACTCATCAGGTGCTATTTCCGCAGAATATAATGTGAACACTGTCTTTTGCCTTCATTCATATCATGATTCAACCTCTAAACATATTTGCTGTGATTTGGAGGAGATTATAAATGTTGGATCAGTTAAGTGTTGTGAATAACTGAGAAGAATGCTGATGAGGGCACAGGATGGAGGAGGTATGGCAGTCTGAGTGGAGACATGCAGGTCAAATTCAGTTTGGACAGAGAGTACAAAGAGGCAGATGAAGTTAGGCAATCACAAACTTATATAATTTTGCTTTATTTTAGATGAGGCTTTGATACATCAATTTCTGGGTACTGTTGCAGGTCTTAATAAGACAATCCTGGAAATGCATATTATTTTAAAATATGTGATGGTGTTTATCCTGTAAAAAATGGGAGAATTACCAATGATTTTTGGGCAGAGAATTATCATGATCATACTGTTCTTTTAGAACAATTTTTGTATAAATGCAGACTGGATTTTCAGTGGAATAGGACTTGGTTATAGTTTTTAGGATATTTAAGAATCCCAGAATTGAGAGTTTAGCATCTAAAAAGGACTTGTGAAAAAAAGGAGCTAAACAACCAAAGATGATGAAATAAGAATCAAAGGACCTGAAGTTGTTCAGGACAGAACTTGGAGGATTAGTAGAATGATAACTTTGTCTTCATAAATGGGAATCATGCCTTAAGGAGTTGGAGATAGCCAAAAATTTCTTCAGTTTTGAAGCTGCATATTGTTAACACCTCATTATTTCAAATTTTCATTGTTCTAGTATCTTGCAAAGGTATAATTTGCACAGGTATATTCAGGATTATCATAAACAAAGTAATGCTCAAGCATTCATATTTGCAATTGATTGCTATTATCATGCTGTGCAACAAACCACCAAAACTTCAGTGGCTTGAAATGAAATTAATCATTACTTTCTTGAGTCTGAAGTTCTGCTGGGTGCTATTAAAATACTGGACTTATTTGATCCAAGTTTGGTTAGCCCACGTATCTGCAGTCAGGTGGAGATTGGTGGACATGCCTAGTTCTACAAGAGCTTCAACTGTGATCACTCTGGTCTTCCCCAGCTGCCTTTCACCTCCTTTCAGCAAGGTAGTCGAGCATATGCTTGTGACAGTCAGAAGAACAGTACAAGCAGTGGAGATGTGAAAGTAGCTTTGAAGCCTCTGTTTACATCAAGCTGGCTGCTGTTGCACAGGACTAGCCACATAGCCAAGCCCAGAGTCTGTAGGAGGCACCACAAAATATATGATACAGGGAGGCATTGTTGAGGAGAATGCATCTAACAGAGAGATTTTCAAAGTCCCCTAAGGAATATGGGGTATCAGATGGTTGACATTACTGTAATAGTGGGTTGTGGAGTTGACTTAATGATTTTTCTTGTATAGACTACACCTTCATCCTTGAAATTTGGAAAATTGTCTTACTCCTCTAGTTTCTTTCACTGCTTTCCATAGTCAATACCATAGATAAACTGAAACAGAATGAAAATCTTAAGTAAATGGCTCAGTTTTGCTACCTCCAAGTCATTTAGATAGTCTTCCAAATTGAGGGAAGTTTATATTCCCATTGAAGGTATCTTTCTTTACAAGGGCTGGTGTGTATATTTAAGATTTATTTGTTTCAAATAGCCAGACTATATTTTTCTCTGAAGCTACTTCTTTTGCTAGCATTAAGCAGCCAATGCTTATATATTAATTTTAAAGTATTGATATTATTCTCATTTAATTTTAATCCTGGATTTTTTTTTCAGAGCTCATTTATAATAATGACCATTACTTTGAAAAAGTACTTCCACCCACAGCTATGTTCAGTTGGGGGTTGTTGTATAGATAACATAGAAGATTCCATTCTGTATATTTCAATTTCCATTCAAATATTAGTTTCAAGAAGGCAAATACCCAAACTTCCACCAGGGATTACCCCTCCAGAGATTGAAGATTCATAAAAGTATGAGAAGCATATTGATTTACTGAAGTTAGAAGAACCTTCCAGAAGATGGTAAAATCACATTCATTATATATTCTTTCTCATTTAGATATTTGACCTTTAATTACTTTAAAATTTATATTTTAAATACTTGGTTAAATGACATTATTTCCTGAATGCCATTTTTAAAGTATTCACTAGTGTTTCTTAATTAGAAAGAATTATTTTTGTCTTCTGTTTCTGTTCAATCAGGAAAATCACTGCTACCTAGCCAGTGTCCTTATTTTTGTTGGTTTTTCAAACCAATATGTATGTGTTACTATTGAAGACAAATAAATAAAGTTGATAATGAAAATTATAATTATTATTATATACTAAAAAAGGAAGAATATTTGTGAACATCTTAACAAAGGCAGTGTATCTGAACGAATGGGGTAGACAGGGCATCAGCATCCCAACACCTGATTTTATTATTTTTTCTCTTCCCATGTGGTTTCCATCTGTTGCTTGTGAAAAATTTCACTGGGGTCCAGTTCACAGTAGGGCTAACTGAGCTCTTAAGAAGAGTCTGACCCTTAACTGAGCATTTGGGTCTAAGGTATAAGTCTTGGATCTGATTACGTCTCCATCCTGGCCCAGTTCAGGAAATTAGAACCTGAACAGCTGTGTTTCCAGGTTTATTGGTTGGAAGCAGTTACCTGGTTCTTTCTCACCCAGCTCATTGTCCTTTACATGGGAGTAGACACAGATGTATTCATTAAACCAGTTTTCCCCAATATTCAATCATGATTTTGCCACAGCAAGTCTTATTTACTTAACAATGAGTATGGATGTGTGATATTGAGTCACTCTTGAAAATATTCAAATCTATTTCAAGTAAAACTTTGTGTGCATAAGGAAATGGAAAACAACTATTAGCTTAACTGTAAATTAGCTAGCCATAAAAAAAAAAAAAAACAAACAGGGGCCTCCCTGGTGGCGCAATGGGTTAAGCAATGCACTGTGAAGAAAACTGCAGACACTGCAGCATGAGTTTGATCCCTGCTGCTGGCCAGGGAGGGGACCCACATGGTGCAGCAGACCTCTCCTGCCTTGCCCGCTGCTCCCCTCAGCAGTATATTTCAGTCACTCTGCCTGTTCCATTTCCCACTCTGTTTCTGGTGGATCCCCATACCGCCCACACCTCTGGCCTGTACCCCAGTTCTTGTATGTGTAAATAAATAAATATTTTTTAAAAAAAACAGTGAAATCAAAGCACAGTTTCTAAATTTGAGTTATGCATTTTAGCAGCTCAGACCTCTGAAACTACTGATCAACTGTTTAAAAGACGAGCATCAAACTCAGCCTTCTTCCTGGGGTAGTTGTTAAGATTCCTGTTAACAACTAAACACCTTAACAACTTAACTTGGCAGAAGGTGTGTGCCGCCTGCTGGAGTCTTCATTGAGATCATCGTATGGATCATCATTTCCAATCACTTTGCTAAAGTACAGTGTCTGCCCTCGACATTTAGAAACACTGATAATCCGCTCTCAGCCCAAGGTGGCAGCCCTGCCTTTAGCTGATGGTGTCTGGAGAGCTGCAGGTAAGGGGGTGAGATAAAGACTCCATGAGCATTGCCCCCAACCTTCTCTCTCCAGCCCCAGATGCTTCTTCCTTCCCTTCACTGTTTCTCATGGAGCCCCCTCGCCATGACCTCGTTGCAAGCCAAATGATACTCTTCTTTTATGAACTAGTTCAAGATGCTCTCTCTTCCCATGTTCTTTACGATGACCCTGCAACCAAGTGTGTTCAATTCCTTGGTGTCTAATTTGGCTCTGAGAGGTGAGGAACTGGTGCGGCTGAAGGACTTGCACACCTGGTGATGAGCCAGTGCAGATTAATTTGTGAGATAGAGCATTTCTGCCGCTTTCCCTTTGCCTTTCAGGTTGATTTAGAATTCATGAAATTGTGTCTATACTAAAAAGCTTTGAAGCATTAAAGAGAATTATTTAACAAAAATTTTTAAAATGCCACTGCAAATTGGTTTGTCATGAAATTCTGGGGCTTTGTTATTTTGCCACCAAGAAAAAAGCTTGAAAAAAGCTGGAGGGAAAATATGAATGTAATAAATATTTCATTTTTGTAGCACATTGTGCCTTGTTCTTCAGTCTCAGACCTTGCCAGCAGTCAACACAGTAGTAAATTTCAGCACCTGTGGACCTGTTTTGGTAATTTATGATTTCCATTAGATTTCCATTAGAGATGGGCTGAAATGGTTCGAGCAAGTTCATGCTCCCCAGCCCTGAGCACCGCAGGCCTGAGGGATCGTTTGCATGTGGGGATTGGAAGCTTGGGTTCTTTATTGCCTTTGTTATCATTTGGGGCTACTCAGAACACAGAAAGATGTTACAGACACCTCCTGTTTAAAGTTCCTCTTCTGCCACAGTCTGTACTTGTTTTATTCATTCATTTAACAAATACTTAGTGGGCACTTGTAGGGTGAAGATTCCCACATCACTGGGACACTCAGTTGAATAGGAGTTGGTCCCTGGTATGTAGGAAATTCTAAGGGAAGAACTACTCCTCAAAAATAAACATAATTAAGGATTGCATTGTGGTAGTACCTACAGTTAAACAGAATAAATAAATAGTGCAACCAGACACCTGAGAAGAGCTCTTGGAAGGAATACCAAGAAGACAGGAAGAGGCAGAGCCAAAAGCAGAGGCAAACCCGGGTGTGCACATTTTCAGGAGCAGGGAGCACTAGGCTGCGTGCCTAGGTGTTGGTGCATGGGACTTCTGGAGCATGGATCGGCAAGAGAAGCAGGGAGCGTAGGCAGACAGTGCATTTCTAGAGAGCAAGTGGAGAGTTGACTATAATAATGGTAACATTTTTGAACATTTTATAATGGGATTTTCTCTCAGCCAGTTTTGTGTATTGTTCAAGCTATCAGTCAACCTGGTCATGATGGAGAATTAAAACTGTTGCAATAGGAATGAGAAGAAAAAGAGATGGTTCATTCCTTGACACTAAAATGGGATTTTGGTCTCTAACAAGACATAAGTGCTTAAAACCCTGACTTTGTGTGTGCATATGTGTGGGGGGCTACAAAAAACGATGTTCCATCCTCCCCACCGGGAGCCATGAGCAATCTGGTAGACAGGCTCTGGGCATTTAACTGGGTGTTCACAGTAGAAGAACAAAGGACATAGCAGAGGATGTGTTCGTCCTTAACCCGCCAGTTGGAGACAGAAGACAATGGTTAAGAGAAAAAAAAAAAAATGGAAAGTTGGGAAATGAGCCTAGTGGTTCCTGTTTCCATGGAAACCTCACTAGGTTGGGGCTCTGAGGGAAGGATGGCACTCGGAATCCCACCCAGACTCGAGAGACGGGTCACGTGAGCACTCTAGGAGGAGGGCGGCGCTGGTTTCTTCCTGGTTCTTCCTACACGGCACAGAAATGGCGCCAGGAGATGGTGACAGAATGTAGGCCGGGAACCAAGCTTAGGGAGACTGTCCTGGTTGCTCATGGCACCCTCAGGTAGATTGACGTTCCAGAGAGGGTATGACGGAAGGTCAAGTCTAACAGACTCTTGGGATTTGAGGCAAGAGTTAATTCACCGAGGCTGCAGACCCAGTCTTCGTGCTGCCCAGCGGGCCCTCCCGGCCATTCTGGGGACCCAGTGAAAATCCAGGGAAAGTCTCAACTTTTCCTGACCACTGCCCACCAAGAGGACTTATAGGCCATATAACCCTAAACATAATTTTGGAGAAAACAAGAGAAATGGGGAAAAGAATGTAAGAAACTCAACATGTCACTTAAATA
Organism: Galemys pyrenaicus; assembly: GCA_019455555.1. Lineage (NCBI taxonomy): Eukaryota > Metazoa > Chordata > Mammalia > Eulipotyphla > Talpidae > Galemys > Galemys pyrenaicus. The sequence goes on along the minus strand of JAGFMF010011680.1, from coordinate 3,502,868 downwards.
ACCGAGCACGTGTTTAAAGCTTCACAAGTAATTTCAAGTTTGACATCGGGCTGTATTTGCCAGCTTAAACTAAATTGTATTCTATATTCTTCTCATTGGATTTAGGCTCATTAAGAAAGATAGTTCAGGAGACTGAGGTGATGGTGCACTGGTGATATGGTGATGGGGATTGCAATTGATGTCAAATATATATAAATTAAAGGGAAAAATGTAAAAAAAAGATAGCTCAGTTTTGTGTATTGTACTTTTCCCCTCATCATATATTTTATGCGTCTATCAACCTTGACATATAACTTTTAGGTAGCAAATATGCTACATTCCACTAAGTTGCTCAACAGAGCTTGATTTAATCTGTTCTTTATTAATAATCTGACAAAGCCTAGGAGTTTGGCCAAAAAGAGCAACAGTCTAAAATGTAACATTTCCTGACATAAAGATGTTCATTAAAGTAGTATTTATAATTGCAAAAAATAAGTTCTAACTGGAGGGGCCTCCCTGCTTGTGCAGTGGGTTAAGCAACACGCTATGAAGCAAACCACAGCCATTGCAGCATGAGTTGGATCCCTGCCGCCGGCCAGGGAGGGGACCCACATGGCGCAGCAGACCTCTCCTGCCTCGCCCGCTGCTCCCCTCAGCAGTGTGTTTCAGTCTGCCTGTTCTTTTCCCTACTCTGTCTCTGGTGGATCTTCTCACAGCCCACACCTCTGGCCTTTACCCCAGCTCTTTTATGCATAAATAAATAAATCTTTAAAAAAAAAGTTCTAACTGTAGAAAGTTAATACTGTAGAAAAAATAATTCTAATAACATTGGAAAATTTGTGTTTACATCATTAATTTAAAAATAAAAGATAAGATATACCTGGAAATAAATTATTGTTCAGTCAAAGAGAACTGCAGAACATTAGTAAGAAATATATAAATGTATCAGAATACTTCATCGCCAAATGTAGCTTAGTGATTAGTTGTTTTACTTATTCAGTTTAATTTTTTCTCGTGTAGCATGTAATGCACAAGAGCAGGTAGCACATATATATTATAAAAATAGTCAGAAATTTTACTTTCTATTTAAAAAATGGTGGCAAGATGAGGATCCATGGAATGAGAGATCTGAAGATTGTGAATTTTATTTCCATTCTTTGACAGATGTTGATAAATGGATGTTAAATAGATAGAAATATTCTCCATATAGCTAAGCTAACTCAGTAAGCTGGGACCTTCAATAACATGTATGAATTGGGAGTTTAATTGATAATATTAACCTACTGTTTTTGCTGCCTGTCAGATGTTTTCTGTCTATTTTGCTCAAGTTTCATTTCACACAAATCTAAGTCATTTATTGGATGTTTTCTGATATAACTTTGCCTGTAGTTCTGGAAAAACATCAGATTTTATCAGTTATTCTTGATCAAAAACCATCCTCCCTTGTAGGGTAAATTAATTAATAAGACACCACTGGCCTCTGCAGCTGTCACTTGCTGCCTTGATTGTGTTAATGCAGAAGGCTCTTGAGAGTGTGAGCAAAGGGCATGAGTGCCTGATTTTGGACACCTGGAGCATGGGTGTGCACGCATTTGTAAGTGTACACACCCAAGCCTAGAGATCAGTGCTATATGGGCAGCGTCACTTAGGGATGAGGGGCGACCCCTACGAGAGAAGGACGATGTGACTACAGAAGAAGACCACAACTGAACGCCAAAGAGAGAACTTAGAGAAAGCGTAAAGATTTGCTTGGGGCTGGGAGATTTGCCAGCCTTCTGCCCCCTGCCCCCTGCCCGCCTGGCCAGCCTGCCTTGCCAGTCTGAAGTCTTGCCACTGCAATCCTCCATGAGTAAAGTTATTGCTTCTGCTCTCAGAAGATGCACGGTTTCCAGAAACTCAGATGCACACCAGATGGCAGTTCTCCAGCATCTCCAAGGTCTGTCCTCAACAGGAGACTTCAGTGCTCCTTGTGCAAAGTGTTCTGTGTTCGATGACTAAAAATGAAGTGCATCAAGATATTTTAGTCTTTATCTTGCTGTGCATTAATCCTTAAGGGAGAATTGCGTGTATAGTATTCCCTTATCTTACTTGACCCAAAGTCCTTCCAATTTTTCAACAAAGAGAATTAAATTTTAAACCAATTTTTCCTAGAACTTCCAAACATTGTCAAGACTGTGGCTTCCGTGAGAATGTAGGTAAAATACCTACATCAGGTCAATTTTCAGCGGGGGCTGGAAAAGAACTGAAAATTCAAACAAAAACAAGAGACCCTGGGGGAGTAAGTAGGAATAGCTCATAAACCAGGTGGAGAAATAAAGGTTTACCAAGAGGTGCAGCCTCATGGCTCGTACAGGAAGACTGAGCACAGGTGTGGCTGCCTGATATGCTTCTGCAATCCCCAGGATCACCAGGTCTCCTTACAATGGCTTGCTCAGCAGGAAGGGAAATTGCACCCAAGTCTTGGAGGCAAGATAACAAGGTTTGACCCCCCCCCCCCCGAAGTCTCCTGGGATGCAGCACATGCCTGAGATCCTTCCTGTTGCCCACCAGTGGGGCTCAGCTCTCCAGATTAAAGCACTTTCACGTCTCCTCCAAGGTAACAAGCAATGTTTTTTATGTCCTTTTCTGGTCGGCTACAGTGAGGCTGGGGTACTTTCTTCTATTGTGTGGATATGTGCCAGAGTCCCAGTTTTTTGTGAAATTCCAGTATTCCCTTAAAATGGCAACTCGGTCATTTCTGGAATGATCATATATTCATATATATGTGGTCATCTGGATTAAATGATCTACTGTTTATAAAGTGCTCAGGGAGGGTCTGTCACTTTCCAGGTGCTCAGTAAACAGTAGTTAGCGTTATGGTGTTTAACAGTAGTTACTTATGTCGTGGTAGCTGTTCATTTCATGTCTAGTCAGGCTTCCTAGCATATGAACCTGAAAGGGGAATTAGAAATTATAATATTGAGCTGAACAGGAACAGAGTTGTTTAAGAAACAGAGCTTTTGGCATGAGTGCTCATTTTGATCTAATTTTATTTTGGTTTATTAATTCCTTAAACATATAATAAAATCATGCATGGTTACAAGCAGTGGGAATAAGACATATGTGAGTAATTAAATTCCCATTGACTGCAGAATGCAGAGACTTTCAGTAACTCCTCGCAGGTTAATGTTTTGACGTTGTCAAGAAACACGTATTGATTTCAGGCTCCAAATATTAAAGTTTCAGATATGGCAACCCCATGTCCTGCAAGAGAAATATTGAATCTACAATTCACTCAGTGCTTTTCATCAGGCTGGAAACAGATGAGCAAAACCAAGGAACTACCTCCCTCCTGAAATTGTATTTAATTGTGGTGTAATTGAAGCTTTTGGTTATGAAAGTCAAGTGAAAGGTCAAAATACCTGCTAATAGGATCTATCAAGCCTGTGGGTTTCATCACAATCAGCTTCTCTGGATTTGTAGTCATTTTAGTTCATTGCTGTTTGAAACTGCCCTACAGGGACCGTGGAAAGGGATGGAGTCCTTCACCCTGCCCTGCTAAATTCAAAATCTTACCATTCACCATCATCATTGTAGTAATCTTCTCACTGTTTGGACTTTCTGCTAACTTACAGCAGAGACATTCCTGGAGAACAGACCTGAGAAGGCCCATCTAAATGTCTGAAATTTCAAAACTTTTTGGCACTAACTGCAATCATAACTGCAAAATGTCATGATCTGAATTCCCAGTTCCAACCCCAGTTCCTCCCAGGCCTGAAGCTCCAGTCAAATTGAATTCCTTCAGTTTCCTGCAAACGTCATGTGTGTCCCCCTTGCGCTCACAGCAGGTCTGCTCTTACCTTCATCTCCAAGAAACTAATCTCACCTGTCTTTCAAGACTCAGGTCAATGTCTTCCCTGACTCCTCCCCTGTCAACAATAATTTACGCTCCTTTACCTTAATGGCTGTGGATCCCTTATGGCGCTTACCACTTTAGAATTTATAGGTGTGTATCATATGCATGTATACATGAAACATGCTTTAGCATTATGGTGCATGTTTGTGTATAATGTATATTCACGATCATCAGTGAAAGATGGTGATTGATCTATGATTGTGTCTTTATTATGAAACAAACGTAAATGAGACGGCTTCATAGTCTGACTTGCAGGACTCAGTTGAGTATTGCTTTTCTATTGTGGGTCAGTTGTGGTCTTTTATCCATAAAATATTTAGAATGCACAACCCCTCCCCCAAGCCCTCAGTAGGTCCACTTCATGCAGTGCATTTGAACTTAGGTTTTACTTTAAAAAATGCTGATGCTTCACTGTATCTTACAGAAATGTGCAACGAATAGTGACTTCCTTTTTCTTAATCTTTCTCCCACTTTCTGAAACTACAGATGTGACTGTGCTTTGGAAACAGTGCCATCACTCCTGTCACATTTGCACCAGCAAGCATCACTAATACTCTGTGGAGAGGGCCTGCTAGGTGCTGGTGTCATGCTCCTCATGCATTCCTGTGGGGGTGGGGTTTTTCTCGAATCTGTCGTTTTGAATGGTGCAGCTCACAGCCCTTCCTACAGAGCACTTTACAGTGATTTTCAATGCCTGGAAGAGTGACATTACCACAGTGGGAGTCCCGATGGTCACCTGGAGGAGGGGGACTTCGTCCACAGGGTGAAATAAATGGAGTTTAAAGCAGTGTGTAGCCCCTGTGGCTGCAGATTCAGGGAGGCACAGAGTGAAAGTGAGACCTCCGAAGGGCGGTGCTGTTGGATAAAGTCTTAAGTGTAGCAGTGTGTGTACGTGCGTGTGTTTCTAGCTTTACATTTGAAGATTGTTGGGGATTTTTGCATTAATTCCTGTGCCACAAAATTGGAAAATGAAGTCATCAGCTGATAGTTCATATATGTGCATCCACCCAGAAGCACGTACGTACTTGATTCCCTCCGTAAAGAACCTATTTCCGACTAACATTCTGAGGTGAGGTGCTTATGATTAGGACTCGACATACCATTTTGGGGGTCATAATTCAACCCATGGATGTATAGGTAGGTAGGTAGATACAGAGACAGATACATAGGCAGATTAAAGCATGTTAATTTGGTGACTATTTCAAATATTTACAATTTGAAGTTGGTGCGCTGACCTGCCAGCGTGTCCTCCACAGCACACACGTGCAGGTTCATGTATTTGTAACTGGGAGAATGTTAGTTCATTAATTTTTCAAATGTAGGTTGCCAGTTGTGTTTAAAATGCTCTCAGTACTCTGGTCTTTGATTAATTAGACACAGATTTCTCTTAGGAACTTGGATCTGAGAGTTTCAGTGGAAATTCCCAACTTCAGTGGGTCCAGTCAGGAGGGGGCGTTCAACCAGCACCCACTCCTTATGAAAGTTCTGATTCATGATTGCGTCTGCTCACTTCCATTCCACGCTTCCAGGATCCTCCACTCCAACCCAACCACTGGGTCCTGGTGGACTCTCTTGAATTATTTGCCCATTTATTTACTTCCCTTCTTGAAGTTTAACCTCCTTGGCAGACTGGAAGACAGACCTGAACAGACTCTTGGTTTGAGGCACTATTGTCCTCCCTCCACCCAGTAGCGACTACTAGAGTTTGACACTTCTTTATTCAAAAATCAAGTATGTCTATAGCACCTTTTCAAATTTAACTATCATATCAAGTAAATAACTTGGGGATACTAAAGAAATTTAAATTTTTATGCCTTCAAGGCATGCAAATGCAGGAGAGCTGGTTTGTGACGTGCAACATTTACAGGACAAGATATATTATAGGCATAAGAAACAGTGTTCCAATAACTAAGAAGTACTGAAAAGTCCTATCAGTACTAAAAGAGGCTCCAAGCGTTTTCATGATAGATAAAGAGAAGTAATAGATTTTCATGCCTCACACATGCTTCACCTCCCCAGCTATCGACATTCCCCACTTGAGTGGTATACTCAGTGGTCTGTATATGAGCTGACGCATCATTACCCACAACCCACAGTTTACATTAGGGTTTGCTCTTGCTGTTGCATGTTCTATGGTTTTGACAAATGTGGGGGGGCTGGTGTTCATCATTAGGGTTTCAGACAGAGTATTTTTACTGCTCTAACAATCCTCTGTGCTCCACCTACTCTTCCCTTCCCTTCCCAGCCCTTAACCACTTATCTTTTGATTGTCTCCATTGTTTTGCCTTTTCTAGGATGTCATATAGTTGGACTCGTACAGTATGTAACCTTTCCAAAATGGCTTCTTCACTTAGTCATATCTATTTAAATGTATATTTAAAGTAGCTCCCTCCACATCTTAATAGCTCTTTTCATTTTATTTTATATTTTTATTTTAGAGGTACTACATTTACTAACCCATGCACAAATTCAGGGGCAACATCTTGGTTACTTCCAAATTTTGGTAGTTATGAAGGAACCTCTTGACAGGACGGATGAGTAGCTGCTGGTACAGCTTTTGTGTGGACAGAAGCCTCCAGCTCTTTTGTCCTTTGTGTACATACCAATGAATTGCTTGATCTTATGATAAGAGTATCATTTGAGTTTTGTAAGAAATTGCCAAACTGCCTTCCATGGTGGCTATACCATCATATGTTCTCACCAGCAGTGAGTTCCTGTTTCCCCATGTCCTTGTCAGCATTTGGTGTTGTCATGGTTCTGAGTTTGGACCATCCTAATAGTGTGTAATGCAATCTCCTTATTTTAATCTGCATTTCCCTAAGGACATATTATGTAGAGCATCTTTTCAGATGCATATTTATTATCTTCCTATCTTTGATGAGGCATTTACATTAGCTGATACCTCACTGGCTTATTTTTAAATTGAGCTACTTGCTTTTTTTGAGTTTCAAGAGTTTATTGTATAATTTGGTTAACAGTTCTTTATCAGATATAATTTGTTTCTAGTCTGTGACTTGTTTCTTATTCTCTTAATATTACTTATCTTTCTGAGAGCAGAAGTTTTGAATTTTAACCAAGTTTGGGTTACCTATTCTTTTTATCAGTCTTCAATGTACTTTTCTTAGCATATACATCTATGAAATTCTATTATATTTTTACATTTTTGTAACAACCTATAAATAAGGGTACAGAATTATAGCCTCACCCCTAAAATACTCCTTCATATAAAACTTCACACTAAGACACCTCTTTCACTAAAACAGCAATCAAGATATCAGAGGATATGTCTCTCTGGGTAGCCCAGTAGGGAATTTCTTTTAGCTTCCAGTGGCTAGTGGCATGCTTGAGTTGTGACCATGTCATTCTGATTTCTGCTTTGTCTTCACATCACCCTGTCTCCTTCCATCTGTGTGTCAAATCCATCTCTGTCTCTTTCTTGTGATTAGGACTCACCTGGATAATTAAGATAATCTCTCTTTTGAGATCCTTAATCACTTCCACATAGACAATGTTTTATCCAAATAGGATAATGTTGACAAATTCCAGATGTTAGTATTGCTATATTTAGGGATCATTATTCAGCCTACCAAACCCTGTGAAAGACACTTGTTTTTAGATTTTTTTTTTTCAGTTTGGGTTATTACAAATAAAGTAAGAATATTCATGTGCAGATTTGCATGGGAGCATAAATTTTCATCTCCCCAGAAAGATATCCAGGCAACTGCTGGACCATATGGTAAGAGAAAGGTTAACTTGTTAAGAGACCACCAAAAAGTTTCTCACCAAAAAGTACCAAAATGTCTATTCCGTTTAATCTTTTCATTAGCAATGTCTGATCAATCTATTTGCTCTGTCAGCACATGGTACTGTCAATGTTATTTTAGCCATTTTAAGTATGCATAGTGGTATTTCATTGTGACTTTAATTTGCATTTCCCTAATGGTGAATAATGTTAAGATCTTTTCATGTGCTTATTGGCCATCCTTATATGCTACTTGATGAAGAATCTGTGTGATTTTTGCTCTTTTTTTAATTGAATTGATTTCCTATTATGGCACTTAGAGCTGTTATTCTGGAAAGAAGTTATTTGTTGGATACTATAAATATTGTCTCCCAATATATATTATCATCTCATTATCTTAAAGTCTTTTATACAAGTTTTTATACATTTACTTTTTAAAATTTTTACTTCTAAGGATACTGTTTTTGATGTCATGCCCAAAAGAATCTGTTGTCTGCCCCTACATAAAAATATTTTCCCTTATGTTTTCTTCTAATAGCTTTATGTTCTAAATTTATATCTAATATACATTGCAATATATGTGATGGAAAATTGAGATCAAGATTTGTTTTCACCAATGACTACCTATTTTCTCTTATGCCATATGTTGAAAAACTATCTATCTTGAGTTGCTTTTCCACCTTTGTGAATAATGACAAGGTTATGATTAACTTGGCCTATGTTTTGTTCTCTGTTCCTTTCTAGTCATTCACTTGTGTTACTACTTCTATTAATACTATTGGGTTTTTTTTTTTTTTGATAGCTATAGTGATTTAGAAGTTTTAAATTGACTTTCAATCCATAATTTTCATTGTATGGGTATAACCATGTATAATTAATGAATTTTGCAAGATATTCTGAGTCCAGCAATAAGCAAAAATAAGGTTTATGTTGGAGGCAGATTTGTATGAAGAGTATTTTAAGAAGGGATAAAGAGAATGTGCCTGCTCAACCAATTCCATGGGAAAGAATATGCATCACAGTAGAGTAGCATCATAATATGGGTTTAATAAGATTTTAGAGGATATATGTTTAGTCATTTAGGAAAATTGCCCTGAGTTTATGAAACATACTCATCTTGATCTTCTTTACCACCATTGTTTTCCTGTAAATGAATCAGTGAACAGAAATGTCAAAATCACCAGCATTACAGACTTAAAAATGTGAGCATTTTATTTGTAAAGGGTCATCTAGACCCAGTCTTGAAGTCTGCTCTGGGTGACTGTGGGGTATTGATCTCCCTATTGTGGAATGTGTCTTAGTTGAAGGTTAGTCAGGGATCCTCACAATAGTCTTTCTACAGGCAAGCCTCCTCCTCTCTTCATGGTGAAACTGTTTAATTCATAAAGCTTTGATGCTTAAACTGCTTCTGACCTTCTGTGAGCACTTCAAAGGGGAAAATTAGCTGCCTGGAAAATAATAATGACCTAAATCCAGCAATTTGGAATACACATGTTATAGTCTGTTGAACTCATGTTGATTATTTATACTGTTTCATTGGGGGACAGATTGTCTTGGGGGCCTAGGGTTGGAGAAAGGTATTAATGTGAAGAGTTTGGAAATGAGTTAGTATTGATCTCTTATTTCAGGGTCATTGTTAGGACTCTGTGGTAAGTTTTCAGTAGCTGTGCATAAAGGTTTTTCCTCTGTATTTGGTCTTTATTATTGGTATTTACTAAAGTAAAATGACACATAATATATACAAAGGAGTAGCTGTGAATTTTGTTTTGCTTTTTTCTCTTTTTCAAAATTAAGCTGCTCAAGAGCAGTTTTAATTTCACAATAAAATTAAGACGGTAGAGAAAGTCCCCACATACTGTCTGTGTCCACATGTGTAAAAGTTCCCCACATCACACATGACAGTGCTAGTTTTGTTAGAATTGATGAACCCACCTCGAAACATCATTATCTCATGAAGTCCATACTTTAAATTAGAGTTCACCCTTGGTGGTATACTTCTATGGGTTTGGACAACTATATAATGATATGCACTCATTATAATGACATCATTTAGAATATATTCATTGCTCTTTGTAGTTCCCCTAATCATCTCTCCCCCACTGCTATCCCAACAACCAATGATCCTTTTACTTTCTTCATTATTTTGCCTTTTAAAGGACATCATGTATTGCAAACGTACAGTATATGACAATTTCAGAACTACCAATCTCTTAGTAATATGCATTTGAGATTTCACAATGTCTTTTCATAACCTGAGAGCTCATTTCTTTTAAGTATTGAATAATCACTATCTGGGTGAAACACAAATAACGTGTCCAATCACCCATTGAAGAACATCTTAAATGTTTCCAAGTTTGAACAACAATAAATCAACTTCAGTGTACAGGTTTCTGCATGAACATGCACTTTCCTTTGATTTGGGTACCTGTCAAAGATTGTGACTTCTGGAATATGTGACAAGCATATGTTTAGTTTTGGATGAAACTGATGAACTGTCTTCCAAAGTGACTATATCACTTGGCATTCCAACCAGCAATGACACTCTAAGTTGTTTCCAAAACTGCCAATATTTGGAGTTGTCAGTATGATGGATTTTGGCCATTTCCATATGCATATAGTGGTATTTTATTTTTTGAATCATTTATCTATTTTTGCAATACCACTTTTCATTACTCTAGTTTTATAGTAAATCTTAAAGTAGGGTCCTGTAGGTCCTCCCGCTTCTTCCCATTCATCAATATCAAAATGGTTAATCTGACTCTTATGCCTCTTCACATGAACTTTAGATTTAGTTTTATCAAACTAATTTGCTTGAGATTTTGATTGGGATTGTCCTTGAATCTATAGATCAAGCTGGGAAGAGCCGACCTGCAGAAAATATTGGGTTACTACCCAAGAACATCTCTTTATTCTTTAATTTCATTGTTCAGAATTTTGTAGTTTTCTTTCTATAGATCTTGCACATGTTTTGTTAAGTTTATACCTATGTGTTTCAATTAGAGGCTGCTAATATAAATGACAATGCATTTTTATTTTAAAATTTGACTTGTTCGTTGTGGACATATAAGTAAGCAATTTATTTTGTTGACATTATATTCTGCAATCATCCTATAATTTTAGTTCTAGGCATTTTTTGTCAATTGAAACAATTTGCATAGGCAATAATGTCATCTGTACACAAACAATTTTATTTCTTCCTTTGGAACCTTGTGTACTTTCATTCGCTTTTCTTATTTTATTTGATGGGACTTCAAATATGATACTAAAAGGCAGCAATAATAGAAGACATTTGTTTCTTGTCCTGTTCTTGTGGAAAAAAATCAAGTTTTTCAGCATTAAATAGAATGTTAACTGTAGGTTTCTTGTAAATATTCTTTATCAAAGTTGAGGAAACTCCCCATCTGTATCTAGATTGATAATACTTTTTGTGTTAGATTTTGTCAAGGATTTTTTTCTGTATCAATTGATACAATCATGACTTACCTTCTCTGGTGACAATGATATATGTTTATATTAATCAGTTTTGAATACTGAACCAACACTGCATATTTGGGATAAAGCCCACTTGTTCAAGGTATATAGTTCTTTTTATTCATGAAAGACATCTATATTTTCTTATAATGCCATTATTGAGCTTTGATTTTAAGATAATGTTAGTCTCATAGAATGAGTGATTAGGAAATCCCTCTGCTTTTGCTTCTTGAAGAGATTGTAGAATATTAGTATGATCTCTTAAATATTTGATAGAACTCATCTGAGAACTAATCTGGGTCTAGTACTTTCTCATTTGGAAGGTTATTAATTGTTGATCCATTTCCTTCACTGACATAGGACTATTTGGATTCTTTTTGTGTGAATTTCAGCCAATTATGTCAATTAGGAATTGATTCATTTAATCTAGGTTAGAAAATTTGTGGGCATGGAGTTGTTCATAGTAATCTTTTATCATTTTGACTATGTTCATGAAATCTATAATGATGTTGCCTTCTAAATTTCTGCTAATACTAATTTGTGCCTCCTCTCTTTTCTTTTCCTAACCTGGTTGGAGTCATCAATTATTTCAAAGTTTGATATCACAGCATTTGATTTTCTGTTAATTCACTGTTTCCTATTTCATTGAATTTTACTATAATTACTTTTTTTCTTCTCAGTTGAAATTTAATCAGCTCTGTATTTTCAAGTTTTCTAAGATAGACACTTAGATTATTGATTTTAGAATATTTTTAATGTGTTGTTCAAAGCTATACATTTCACTCTAAGCACTACTTTCCCCTCACCCGACAAATCTTAAGAAGTTTTGTGTTCTTTTCATTTCTCTAAAATATTTTACATTTGTCTTGTGACTTATTTTTTGAGGCTGTGTTATTTAAAAGTGTGTTGATTAATCTCCAAATATTGTTTCATATGTTGCTTCTTTTCTGTTTCTTTATCTGATATTCCCAGTATGCATATGTTAGAACTTTTGATATTGTCCCACAGTCATTTGATAGTCAGTCTATTTTCTCTACTTTTAAGTTTTAGAACTTTCTATTATCCTCAAGCTCAAAAAATTCTTTCCTTAGCTAAGTCTAGTCTACAAATGAATCCCTCAAAGGCAGTTTCATATGTTAGTCTTTGCTCTCTAGTTCTTCATTGATACTTTCTTAAAGTTTCAATTTTTTTCTGCTTACTTTACCCTGTGTTCTTGCATGTTATCTACTTGTTTCATTAAATGCCTTAGTAAATTAGTTTCTTCAAAAATGTGTGTCCTGATAATTCCAACATTCTTGCCACATGTGATTCTGTTTGTAGTGCTAGTCAGTCTCATCAAATCATTCCTTTCCCCTCTTAGTATGCTTTTTTTGGTTTTTCCTGGAAGAAGAACATTATGTACTTGGTAAAAAAAAAAGTAAAAGTCTGGAATGTCAGAGTTGGGTATTTTCCTTCCTCCAAATATGTTCCACCCCAGTAAAACTAAGACAGTTTCATCTCCCATAGATAGTTCCTCCTAAGGGTCTGGTTTACTAACAAGAACAGAAAGTTCTGTGTGCATTTCAAATAAATTGTATTCTTTCCTTTGATAACTGCACAGGGAAATTTTTGTCTGATATTCACTGTAAGGGCCTAATAGAACTTGTAGAGTTAGAAAACCAAATGTACAGGGGTTTCTTATGACTGGATCCCCCTAGAAATTTTGGTCTCAGATTTATTCACAATGGGCCTGCAGAAATTCATAAATTGCCATTTAGGTTTTCTTACCTGGAACTTGTTCCACAGTTTTCACTCCTGGGTTTCTGCCACAGGAAGCCACACATTTCTGTTTCAGTCTGTCTGTCTCTATAATCTGTGAGGCAGCAATTTGTCCTGTGACCTCAATTCTCTGATGGATCTAAGAAAAATTAAATTTTCAGCTTATTCAGCTTTTTCCTTATTTTTAGAATTGAGTGGCTACATCTAAGCCTTTTATATGCCAAACCAGAAGTCCAGCCATAAATTTTTAAGTTGAAGCCTTTCATAGATGTTCTTAGTTTCACTATAATTTTAAAGTAGTAATTTCCCTCAACAATCCTAATATCTGTAGCTAATTTTAAATAAACTTTCCATATAAATTAGCTAATAATTTCTTCATAAAGACCAAATTCAGACTAATGAATAGCTTCCAGTTACAAAATTTAGGGTACAGCTCACAAAGCTGTAATTCAAATCTTAGAATTCTGGGGGATGGAAACCAAAAGGATCCTTGCTATGAAAAAGAAACAAAAGCAAAATGTGTCTGTAAAAAAGTAATAAATACAGATAGCAAAACTGAGTGTCTACAATTCAAGATAATGATGGCAGGCCTATGATCATCTAGAATTAGACAAGAGTCATCAAGGATTGAAGGGTAATAATTAATGAGATCGCATGGAGCAGTGTGCCCAGGACAGTAAGCTGCACCTATTACCCTGACAGACTTAGTAACAGCTTCCCTCAGTTGACTTATACATGAAATTGAACTGTGATCCTACTCATAGTTGACATCTACAAAGAAAATCTCTAGCACTTTTATGTGCAAGGCGGTAGACGCTCTTATGTTAGGGAAACCATTGATTCCAGAGCTAAAGGAGCATGTTTTGGAAGTGACTTCAACGTGTTCATCAATTTCAAAACCTTCCACTGTGATGAAATCTCCCAACATTTCTCAGCTAAAGATCCGGTTTCTATTTTTTTTTTTCTTGGACATTTCCCCATTAATATTCTAATACATACTGATACTATGTGCCAAAGAATTATTTTCTCCTCCACATTTGCCTTCATTCTCACTGTTGGTGTCATTGTCATTCATCACACATTTGAGTCACTCTCTTCTTGCACTTGTGCTTCTCGCTGTTCATCTCTTAGGGCAAAGGTATCACCATGCCCTGTATACTGTGCTCTAAATTTTCCCAAATTGTTTTATCTTTTAATTTCAAAATGTGGACAGTTCATCCCAGTCTCTCAACCTTTATTATCAATTCCATATTATGTAAACTTTTAGAAATAGATCATATCATTACCTACTCAAACAATTTTAGATGCCTTCCCACTGTCTTCAGTATATGAAGCCACATTCCCAAGAAGGGCATAGAAGGTCCTTCACAAACTGGCCCAAATTCCCTTTGGTCCTACACCACTTCCCACACCAAAGCTCCAATAAGAGAACTCAACCATTCCCATGAGCCGGACTTTCACACCTTCATACCTACATTTCTATCCACATGAAATGGATCCTAGGTATGTCCCACTTGCTCCAACTGCCAGGTGTTAATTCATCCTCCAGATATATTCCTTGTGATCACTTTCTCAACAACTGCAGAATGACAGGGTACCTTCCCTGCATATGCCCTGCTAGCACAGCATTCACTGTCTGCCACAGCTGTGAGTTTATTACATTGTATTTGAAAGTTCAGCCTGCTTTCCTCCCAGTAAGAAAAACATAGGTGAGAAGGAGTCATGTGAAGAAGTGTCTATTTGAGAAATACAGTATCGGATCATAAACAGACTTACAGTGTTCATTTCTCTTCTCAAAATTAAACTCACTTTTTATAGATTATTCTATTTTTATTATATATTTTACATTATTTTTCATTTTTGTACAGCGTAATATTCTAATAGCTAAAAAATGAAAGGCTAAGACAGTTGTTGGGAGGGCAAGAGAATGCAGAGTGACTTTAACAAAGCCTCATAGTGGTCTTCCCTTTATAAGAAAAAGAGAAAGTTCTAAGTCACTGAAAAGAGCCAAACAATTATGTTTGTTGCAGCTTTATCCACAGTAGGATGGCAAGACAATCTGAGTGGATAAATGAACACAGAGGAGAGTGGATAAGATTGGAGATAATGTATATAGTAGAACGTTATCCAGTCACAAGAAAGAAAGGAGTCTTGCCAGTTGCAACACAAATGGTGGAGCTTGAGGACTTTTTCCTAAGTGTACAAAAGCTTCATTTTTCCAAACCCTCACCAACAATTTTTGTTTCTGATTCTTGTTTTGTGTGTGTGTGTTTTTGTTTTGTTTTGTTTTCCTTTCACATGGGGCATCCTCAAGGGAGTGAAGCGGTATCTCACTGTGGTTTGGATTTGCATTTCTTTGATAAGTGATGAGCATTTTTTTCTATGCCTGTTGACATGTGAACTTAGATGACTTGGCAAGGATCTTCATTGGGATTATCCTTGGAAATGCCCTTGTTGGTGCAATTTGTCAGTGATCTTATGACTTGGTTGTTGGAGGTTTGAGATATATTTGCAGAACTATTGGTGGGGTGGGGTGTGGTCTGATAACATACATCTGAACAGAGGTGAACTTATTCCCCTAAGCCTAATACATTACTATAAACCAATGTGACCTCAGTTTTTTTTTAAAGGAGCTGTCATTTCATCAAAGAATACTGGATTAGAACAGTTTAAATAAAAAGTGTTATATAATCCCCTCTCTTATGTAATACACTTCCAAAACCTCAAAAAAGTTGATATAAAATATCCTCTGGAAACTTATTCACTTGTATTTCAAACAGCTCTTGTTTTAAAATATATATAGCTTTCCACGTAGCACATATTTCATTGCAATGAAAATTATTGAGTGTTAAATTGGAATATAAAATGGCCACTATTTTATTTTTTACTTGCTGCTTGAATGCCTGATTATTCAGTTGCTTTTCTCATTCCCCCACTCCAACTCTCAATGTATTATTGTTAATATAACTTAATTTCTATTTAGTTACTCAATAGTCAACAGTATTTTGAGTCTTGAGAAAAAAATGCCTACACTTTGTGTGACTTTGGGAAAGTAATTTAATTGACTCAGAGTTTGACCTCCAAACCAGAGTAGTGAGATTAAATTGAAACAAAGTGTACATATCTGAAACACCCTTACAAGCCCTCACCAAGGCCAGGTTTGCTGGTGCCCATGTTCTGTCATGGGTCACATTTGGGGTGAGGGCCCTACTGCTTGATGAATGTGAGGGATTATTCAATTGATGGAGCAAGTCTATGAACACAACGTGCTTCTTACACCAGGATCTTCCATCTAAGTCAATGGCTTTCTGTCTTCAACTTGGGAGCGGATATGAACCTCCTTCTTGGAAAGACTTGAAAGATAAGTTACATTTTTCTAGAGCAAAGTAGATTTATTATTTATTCATAAGCATTAATTTATGATGAATTAAAGTAATTAATACTATCCCCTAGTCAGAATAGTAGGCAAGGAGAATTATTGGAGGGTTAGATGAGAACATTCATCTGCATTATTATCTCAGGGAACATGGTGACCATTAACATTTTGGTATCAAAATATTTTCCAAGCAAAGCATTTAGAACTAAAGTTTCATGACAGATATTAAGGATAGGCTTGTTATTTATACTTCATTGATGGGAAAATAAAAGTTATTGTTGGGTTTATGTAATTTCCTTTATCAGATTGTCTGTGCAGACACCATATTTAAAATACCAAATGAATGGAACACATTAAGATGAAGGTTCTTGCTGAGCTTGGGAGTGCATGGGCCTCAGTATACACTCATTACTTAATGTTAAGAGTCAGTGGAGGACTGAACACAGGCTGAATAGGTCTTCTTGATGCAAACTCCCTTGGACACATCACAAACACGTGGGATCATCTTCATGATGGCATTTGGAGCTCTGGAAAAGGCACTGTGAAAATTCAAGGTTGGGTTTTATTATAGGTGCTGTTATTGAAAAAATGCAATCAACCACAATAGGTTGGTTTAATTGAATTTTCAGCTTAATGGAGAATCATCCAAGATGCTTTCTTGTTTTAACACCTGTGATTTAAACCTTCCTTGTATGCATCCATCCACTCCCTGCCATTGACAGTGCAGAGAAAAAGCTGTGTTTCAATGACCCATTTTTCAAAATCTTCATTTTTCACTGTGAATGAAATACGCTAAAACAAGGAAACAAGATGTGTTTGCCATCTTATCTGCTCAATAGCTTACTCACCAACTTGTCACTGTCCCTTCTCCTGTATGGCAGAGAATAACACCTGCCCTGTCTACCTTCCAGAGGTTGAGTTTACATTTGCAAAGCTATGTGCATACATTCTGAGTAGTACATAGTGTTATATAAATATTAAAGATTCTGTGGTTAGGGAAAACAGACTGAGCTAAATATATACTAACCCTTGAGCATACCCTATGGGTTTTATGTTGGATTCATTTTCAGTAGTTCTTTGCTACAGCATTAAATTTTTAATAAGCTGCATCTGTTACCTAACCAGATAATTTGAGAATTTTATCTGCCAATGATCAACGATTTAACTTAGATTCTAGTTTCTTGGTTACCATGGAGTGAGTACATTTTATATCCTAAATATAATTCTGTGTACCATACCTGTAAGCTCATTCTCATTCAAGTAATAGCGAGAATCTCAATTTCCTGATTTTCTAAAATTAAGTAAAAATCATTAAGCTCTAATTGACATATAACATTCGGTTAATATTGGTTTGCTATAATTTAGGGGTAGGATGTCACCCTCCCCCCCAACCCACCAGCAAAGCACCCTGCAGTCCTCCACTATAGATTGTTTGGGCCCCTTCTTTTCCCATCCCATCCTCTCAATTCTGAAACCATATTTTTAGGGTTTGTTTTAGTTTGGTTTTGTTTTTTCCTGTGCTTTCATTTTGTTTCTCTGTATTCTATATATGAGCAAAATAATCTATTTTAAAATCATAGTATTTTCCTTTGCGCTTCTGATTTCTTCACTTAATCTCATCCAGTTCCATCCATGTTGTCATATGTGGCAAGATTTCATTTCTTTACAGCTGAGTAGTATCCCATCATGTGTAGTAGACTATATCTTATTCATCACTCACCTGCCTTTAGGCTGTTGTCACAACTTGACTAATATAAACAGTGCTGCAGTAAACATACAGCTGCATACATCCCTTGGAATTAATGTTTCACATTCTTTGAATAAATACCAAGGGATGGAATTTCTGGGTCATATGGTATATATGTGTAATATTTCACCTCCATACTATTTTACATAGGGGTTGGAAGAGTCTGTATTCACACAAACAGTGTACCAGGGTTCCTTATTCTCCACATTCTCACCAACATTTATTGTTTCTGATTGTTTTCATATGGGCTATTCTCATCCACACAAAGTGGTATCTCATTATGATTTTGATTTGTATTTCTCTTTTGATAAGTGATGCTGAGCATTTTTTCATATGCCTGTTGGAATTTAAATTTAGTTGATTTGGCAATGATTTTCACTGGGAATGTGCTTTGGAAGCTCCCTTAATGGTGAAGTTCGTTAGTGATCTTAGGTGTCCGTTGTTGGAAGTTTGAGATATATTTGTTGAGAGTTTTTGCTTCTAATGACCAGTCAGGATATTGCAAGTTTAAAACTAAGTTAACTTTTGGAAATAGAAATTCCTGGAAGTTGTCAAAAATCCTGCCTCATGATGATCAGTGTCAAGATAATGTTGTCTAAATTCCCTCCTTATTCATTAAAACACAAAAGAAAGGAGGGGAAGTAAAGAGAAGAGAAGGGAGAAAAAAACGTAAGTCAGAAGTTCATGCATAAATGCAATTTACTAATTTCACTGCCATATTGTTCTTTCCCTGAAATGTTAAACATTAATTATGAATGAAGGAAGTTATCTTTGTGTCATATTAAATATCCCCAAATTTACCCATTCAATTAAATTTATAATTATTATTTAATCTAAAGGACATATCTGTATTCCAAGGTTGAAGAATATGATTGAATAAAATTTATTTTCTTCACTTCTCTACCTCCTCCTCCTCATCATCAAATTTGTTCATTATGAAATGGATAAAGTAAGGTTGTATACAAATAGATCTCTTGGTATTTTCTCCTCCACTTAGGTAGCTATGGTTGACTCTTGACCACACAGACTTGACTGTGTGGGTCCGTTAACTTGAGACAACATTTTCCATCTTCTCTTTGCTTCCCCTCCCTTCTTTTGTGTTTTAATGAATAAGGAGGGAATTTAGACATTATTTTGACACTGATCATCATGAGGCAGGATTTTTGACAACTTCCAGGAATTTCTATTTCCAAAGGTTAACTTAGTTTTAAACTTCTTTTACTGTCTGGGGTTCTGCATACATGGACTCAACCAACCTTGTATGTTGGTTGAATCTACAGATGCCTACATCTATCTGGCAATATGATTATTAATTATATGGGGATTTTTTTAGCATATGGGGGTTGGGTGCCCCAACCTGTGTATTGTCAAGTGTCAATGTTATTTAATAGACTTAACTCACATTCCTAAATTGAAATCAACCTCCATTTTAAGGAAGAAATTTCAAGAAGGAAATTTCTTGTTAAGCTACTTTAGGTTAGTTACTATCTATAAAAATATATATGAGACAACATTGTGTATCCCTCACTTGGACTTAACCATGGTTTAGATTAGCCCTGCTCTGAACTTACCCAGTAGGAAATTGTCTTGTTTTTTGTTATTGGTACCAAAGAAATCCTCTTTTCCTCATCTCAACATTAAAATATTTTATTTATTCTTTAATTTTATATATTCTTTAATTTAAATTTTAATTTTAATTTAATATATTTTATTTATTTTTAATTTTATACACACATATATAAAGGCCTGTATTATGAGAAATAAAATATATTGTAATAGGTTGTATCTCCATATGGGATAAAATTCAAAAAGGAAAAAGTAATATTTTTCTATATGTAAGTATACCTGTGTATGTGTGTGCATTTTTAACACTGGCAAACATTTCAAAATGTTCATAATGTATCTGTGTGTGTTTAATTATTTTGAAGGCAATTCCTTATAAGAATTGATAGGTTTGTCTTATTTTTTCTTTTAATTTTTTTATTAATGAAGTACCATTGTGTCATTCTTTTTAAATTGGTGTGGCATCCCAGTGTAGGTGCTCTCATCATTTTAAAGTATTCTTATTCATCCTATTTCATTTTTTGCCCTGATCTTAAACATTTTTAAATTTAGTTTATAATTTTGTTTGATGTCTTTATAAAGAATGTTCTCTAAAATTACATGTTAAACTAATAATTATATCTGTATTATTAAATCTACGTCTTATTGAGCAGTAGCTTTCATGCTTCTAACCCCACTGTTAAGTACCCAATATTCTTCCCACCCCCCTTTAATGCTTGTATCTTGTGATAGCAGAAAGTATGTTCTACTTCCCTCTTGGCCTTGTTGGGGAGAGTTAGCTATGTGAGTCAGTCCCTGTAAATGACTGTTTGCTGGGTATGTCCTGAGAAGCACTCTTTCCCGAGAGAAGGGATGATATGCATGTAATTCTTCTTCCTTTGGATCATATATGGATGAGGATGAGATGTTTGGCATCACCTTGAATTTTTGATGTGACAAAGTTATACTCAGCATGACAAAGATGAGTATATATGAACAGAAGGGGAAACACACATGAGGCATAATTTCAAGGCAAGTTGATTTATCTCCAGATTTCTTGCACTGTATGAAAAATAGCCTTTATCACTGTATCACTTTGGGTTAGATATTTTTTCACTAGGTGTCAGAGATGTTAAAACTAATAGGAACTCTGATGTATTGGGACACTGGGCATAAGAAGAGCAAGCTGAAATATCAACATTGATACAATGAGGGATTCCTCCGTGCACAGTTGTCAGCTGCAATAAAGGCTGCAGGGAGCACAGGTCAAAACATAAGAGGGTGGAGCCTGAGCATGAACTGTGTATGACTTCAGTTTTGCTATCATTTAAACATGCTGAATGACTTCACAAAAGCCTGGTATCTGTGGAGAATGGAAATCTGTTCAGATTGGATTTGAATTGTAAATGGAGCATATTTATAGTTCTCAGACTTTGACTTTATACTATTCAAATGACCACAGCAACTTAAAAAATAAATCAAAATACAAAACTTTTGCACCAAATCATGCAATAAATGTATGAATAGGGCCTCCCTGGTGGCACAAGGTGTTAAGGCACAATATTATGAAACTATCCACAGCTGCTGCAGCATGAGTTCGATCCCCGGCCAGGGAGGTGACCCACATGGCACAGTAGACCTCTCCTGTCTCGCCACTGTTCTGTTCAGCAGTGCATTTCAGTAGAACTGCCTGTTCTGCTCCCCACTCTGTCTCTGGTGACTCCTTTCACCCTTCCCCTGTATCTCTGGCCTGTACCCCAGCTCTTCTATGTATCAATAAATACATATTTTAAAAAAGTAAAAATGAATAGAGCTTCCATAAAATTCATAAAGAAACAGGTGGTCGCCTTGCATCTTACTAAGAGATCAGGAAAAAAGCATAAATAAGAGGAGTTATTCGATTAAAGTGCCATTGAAAATTTCTAAAAGGCTTGGAAGAGGCTAATTCAGTCACTTCATATTTATTTGATAGTCATAAAGCTATAAAGTCCATTGAGAAAAAGAATGTAGTCAATTATGTGGCAATACAGTGAAATAACTATTAAATTTGGAATCATAAATATTTTTACTGCCACAATTAGACAGTGAAAAAGAATTGTTACTTTTCACACATTCTTCAAAGTTAATCTGCATGACCCTGTTTTATAATGCATTTATGACAGCATAATCTCATCTCTGCATTGTAAATTGAGTTGGATCCATCTTTTATTTTATTTGAAGCACATTTTGCTGGTGGTGGCTGGATAAATGTTTTCATAAAGATTAATTTGGTTGCCCTCCAGCACTCGAATGTCTGGTATTGCTCAACCAGGGAATCCATGTCACATTAAGGCAATCCTTATAATATAATCAAGGGTCTCATGTTGGACCCTCCTTTCGGTGAAACAAACTAATAAAATGTATTGACCCTCCTCACGCACTTCTAAAGTTAAATGACTAAGCAGTATTGAGACTACATGAAATGTATTGGCATTGATTGTGAAGTCAGCCTCGCCCAGTCACTTGGTGGCTGATTAAAGTGTTACATTGACAATATAACCTCTTTTGAACAGGAAATTAATACCAGTTTGGTGGCAACGAAATTCTTCTTCTACAAGGAAATTCGCTTCATCTTAAATCCTTTTTTAGAAAAAAAGAGGTCACATCTATTGAACTAGCATAGTCTTGAGTTTTCTTGTTATGAAAGAATAATCAGAAGTGTCATCACTGTAATTACTGCAAAAAATAGGACGCCTGTGTTATTTCATGCTTATTTGGATTATGGATAACTTAAAAACATGGAGACAAAGATATTTTTGAACCTTTCCTTCATGTGAATGGACATTTAGTTTAAACACTAAGTATTTAGTTTCATTCATTTCTCCTTATAGTAAATAAGAGAAATGGCACATTCTAAAGTTCTGGCTGATAAATATTATACCCAATCATTTATTTCTGTTGGCAGTGATTTTCTGTTTATGAACATTATCACGTGCCACTATTTGAGGATTCAAAATGAAAGAGTCAAGATGAAGGGTCACCCTGTTGACACACTTGATTTTCTAACCCCCTAAATATCCAGTTCCCCTTTGTCATGGAGGAGGGAAACTGTTGCTTGCAGTTAGGTTTTCCATTGCTTCATTAATTTCCCTTCCAATCTTGCATAATACTCATTCATTGGATAACACAAAGTTGGTAGTCCTTCCTTTAATAGTTGAGTAACTGTTGCTTATGTAGGAGAGACATTCATGAGATCTCCTCCAGAAGATGGAATATAGGAATGAGCTGGATAAAGAAGGTGGGAGAAGGTGATGGGGCTTACCTTTTTCCAATTTTAACCATATTAAGATAAAGTGGTAGGTCTGAAGACCCACGTTCTGCTGGATGAAAACCCCAAACTCAGCATTCTTACTTTGCTTACCTTTCCTGGGTGCTGGCTTTCACATCTATTCAGTTTACCTTCCAGTTGTCTTACAGAGTTGGAAAGTAACTTTCTTTCATGCTTTCCTTCAAGAATGCCTTTGGTTATTACTTGATGCTTTTTAGTTCTAGTGTGTCATAAGAAAATAATTATTGTTCAGGAACAAAGAGTCAGATTCCCACACATCAATGACTCTCTGCCTGGTCCTGCCATATTTTCTTTACTCAAAATCTCACTAGCTAAAGCAATGACCACACTATTTCTAAATTCACACATGGGAACAATGAGACCATCTTCTTTATCTGCTAATTAATAGCACTAGAAAGAAAATGCAAAAAAAAAAACTCAAAAGAAATGTCTTAGTTTAGTTGTGCTTCAAAACTTCTGGTCTTCAGAATTTAAATCCTACCAACAAATCACTTTATGATTTCTACCATGAATTGAATAAAAGATTAATAGTTATACAACCATTATAAAGGATACTATTCTGGTAGTTTGATGATTACCACTGACTCCAACCTTTAAAACATGATTTATTGTTGTATTTTAGGAGTTCTCAATATATATGACTATTAATCCCTCTTTAAATACATGATTTTCAAATATGTTCTCCCTTTCTGTGGATTGTATTTTCACTCTGTTGATAGTGTCCTTTGATAAAAGTTTTAAATTTTGATGAAATCCAACTCATCTACTTACTCTTTTGTGGTTTGTGATTTTAGTGTTAGCATGAAGAAATCAATTGCCAAATCTAATGTCATGAGCTTTTTTTTTTTTTCTACTACATTTTAAGTTAGCCCTTACATTTAGGTTTTTGATCCATGTTAGTCTTTGTAGCCAATGGACTTGAATAGTCACTTCAATTCAGTTTTTCAGATGAAACACGCACTATGGATGATTGATGATGATGGTTGAATAATAACATGAATGTGCTTATATTAATGGACCATACACTTAAAAATAGCTAAAATTATAAATTTTATGTAGTGTATATTTTATCACAGCACTTTAGAAATCAATAATTAAAATATAATTTAGATTTTAACAAATTCTAGAGCAAATAAGGCTTATGTATCTGGTTAATCGACCAATTAATTCATTCTAAAGCCATTAAACATTTTTATATCTAGATACTTTTAATTAAAAAAAAAATAAAGAGTAAGAACATCACTGTCCTCTAGGATCATGAAGTCTGAAGAATATACACATATGCAGTTACTAATGTGAAAGTTGAAACTTACCAAATACACTGCCCAGGGGTAAGATTCTCTGTTGAGATGATGTGAAATAATAAAATTCCAACTCTAAATTATTTTTGAGTATAACTGCTGTATTAAGATAATTCAAGAGTGATGCAATTTACTTATGTGTGTGTATAATTCAGTTGTTTTTTTAAGTATATTCAGAGTTGTGCAGGTGTTACTACAATAAATCCTGGAACACCTTCATCATCCCCAAAATAAATTTCCCATTAATTTCGTCACTTTCCCATTCCAGACATCATTAACTTCTAATCTACTTTCTGTTTAGATTTGCCTATGCTAGATATTTTATATGAATAGAATGATACAATGTATGGTTTGTAGCCTGTCTTTTCCTTCACTTAGCATAATGTTTTACTTTTATTATTTTACTCAGCATAATGTTTTACTTTTATTATTTTACTCAGCATAATGTTTTCAGTATTCTTCCATGTTGTGGCATAAATCAATATTTTCATTGCCAAATAATATTCTATCATACAGCTATACCACATTCTATTTATGTATTCATCAGCTGATGGGCAGTTAGGTATTTCTACTTTTTCATTATTTTTATTAATAATTCTATATACATTCACACACAAGATTTTTTGTAATGGCATATGTTTTCATTTCTCTTGTGTGCTTGTATTATTAAAAGTGATAGTTCTGTATTTAATACTTGTGGAACTATCAGATTGTTTTCCAAAGTAGGTGCATCACTTTGTGTTACCACAGAAGCATATGAGGGTTCCAGTTTCTCCATATATCTCATGTTTTTTTATAATTATGTCTTTTTTTATATCTATCCTAATATGCGTGAAGTGGTTTTGATATGCATTTCCTTGATGATTTTTATATCTTTTAACACTTATGTTTTGGGCATTTGTAATTGAATAGAATAATTTGAGATAGTAATAAATGTGTGTTTGTGTGATAGAAAATTCATGATGGAAAGTTGAGTTTTAAACTTATGTAGATATACATACCAGTTGAGTTTGTCAGAGAAGACCAGAAAGATCTACAGGACAAGAGAATAACATTTTAAAAGATCAGCACAGGTTTGAGAGAATTTGTCAGACTTGATGTATATCAAATATTCTGAAAATACAGAATGCACTTTAGTGACAAACTATGATTCTGTAAAGAAAGGCAAGGACCAATATATGAAAGTTCTTTATGTTCCACCTATGTGCAAAAGATAGTCACTGAAGATTTGAGCCTAAGACTGAACGTACTTGATTTTTTAAAAATTATAGCAGCAGATTTTTTTCAAAAATGTTTGGTGGTTATTCCAAACACAGAAATATCAATTCAGGTGACAAATATTTAGGATCCAAGGTTGTCAATGAATTATCAGCATTTGGAATATAAGTTCATATCTATTAAAATATTTATTCTTACCTCTTCTTAGGCATTTTTATTTTATTTTTAATGTGTTAATACCATTAAGTTTTATTATTATTATTATGAAGAAGATATAGATTCCTGAAAAGTATACTACATTTGAAGAATGGTTCCTAACATAATTATTCTGTAGATAAGGAATTATTAGCCTAGGGTTTGGGGTCTTGAGAGTGTTGGTGAGTGGACACCAGGGGCTCTGTGTATTCTGTCTTCATATGAAGATGTGTTTTCGTGTGGGCACCCACAATGGTTTCTTCTTGGGGCAAGATTCCTTGACCTCCACCTAACTCTCAAAGGGAGCCTTCAGCAATGAGAAATAGTAGGAAGTTTTATGGCCCTCAAAGAAACTAAAAGGCACAGAGTTATGATCTATGTCAGAAAACTAAGTCCAGATCTATGATTTCAGATGTTCTCATCCTCAGGGGACTTGAAGAAAAGAACAACTACCTTCACACATGTACTAGTTTGCAAAATCCAGTAATTAGCAAAGCACTGAATTAAGACACACAGGGTTTTCAGCCTGTTCTCCAGATTTCTGTGCTCACTTGGCATAAAGTGACTAAGTCTGATGCCTTAACAGACTCATGTGCTTTTATTTTTGTAAAATAGACTAGCATCAAGAGGGCTGCCAGAGAGGTGGGTAAAAGGTGCTGTACTCTCTTAGAAAATCTTTGCATAGAAGAATAATTTCTTCCCATTTTATACAACAGGTTTATAGGTTGCATATAAAACAAAAGGTTAAGGGACCTCATCAATTATGCTGATTTATTTTCCCTTAGTCAAATAAAACATTTTATTGTTGTTCTGATAGTTAAAATTTCCCTGGCATTATCTGTAAAACATTTATATCTGGAATTATCCCTTTCTGGAAGGGGGTATGTATAGAACAAGGAGACCCACAGTTTTAGAAGAAAATTTTAACTGGCTATTTTCATTTTTTAAAATATCAATTATGGTTAATTATTGCCTTTCACATAGTGCAAGGTAACTTGGTGTTCAAAGGAAGTATTTGTGAAATATCACTTTATTGGTAGTGTCAAATCCTGGGGCTGGCATTATAGATCCATGTGAGTGAACGTTCCCATATGGCTTCTTGCTATTTATAACATTCCCAAAAAGGATGCTCTATACAAATGAGCTTTCACCTATTACAGTATCCAAGTTTCATGGAAGAGCCCTGCTAACATCACCTGATAGCTCTTGTAAGCAGTGTTCAAATCAACAGATCTTTTGTACTTCTCTTTAATGGAGTCTAGATGATGAATTTACATCTATATATCAGAAACATTGTCTTCTGCTCCACATTACTAATGTCAGAAAATTGCCTCTATAGAATTCATCAAAGTATTTCTATAGACTCACCCCTTTATTATCTTTTCTCTTGCAAACTGTGTAATTCCCCCTCATTCCACATCAGGGGAGACCTTTAATCTTGTCTCGCTGCATTCTGTGGGGCTTTTTACATTAAAGGACTTGAGCAGGTGCCACGACAGGCAATAAGAATGGGAGCAAACAGCGATGGGGCTAGTCCTCTGGCCGAGACTTAAAAAAAAAAAAAAAGCCTAGACTAGGAACCAGAGCGCCAAGATGGGGAGGGGTTGGAAGGGACTAGAACAAAGCACAGTGGCTGTGGCGGTGGGCTACCAGTGAAACGGTGGTGGGCGTACCCCCTGGTAGTAACCGATGAGGATATCCAAATATTACCACTACTAAAAGTGAATTTAGGAAATTAAAGTGATTCCACTCTGGAGGTACTAATAGCTTTAAAAAAAAAAAAACTACCTAGAAAATATTCTCCATTGGATCACAGCTTTTAGTGGTTTATAATGTCTGTTACACAGAGATTCAGATTATAACTCATATTTACACATTTTTTTATTCTTCTCCTTTCGATATCTCACCTTATTCACTGGCCCCATCTCCAGGACACGAATTCATAGTCCTAAGTTAATAGGAGACTGAAAGGAGTGAAATTCTGATGCTGCCGTCTGAGCAATTCCATCTCACTGTTATAATTGTCTCCTTGGACGTGACAGACAAGCTTATATGAGTCACAGCTCTAAGCCTTTGATGTCTCAGCACTTATTCTGTCCTTCTCTTGGCGTTTGCTCCAATGTGGTGGAAAGTGGAGTTAAGTAGATCCTTTCCTCAAAAGTGGTAGTACCACTGACCAATGTAGTAAGGACAAGGGAGAAACAGAGAAACACGCTGGTTGAAAGGATAAAATCAATGAACTAAAAGATTTTTTAAAATTCAAATTTATTAAACATCCTTGTTTGTTTTTTACAGCATAGGATTCCTCCCCACAGGTGCTGTCACCATGGTTTTCCCACCCTCAGTCCTCAAACACTTCCCGTGGTCCTCCCCAGCCCCCCCATTGCTCAGGCCTGCAGTCTGCTTTCAAGCATCAGTCTTGCAGTTTATCTTAGTCTGTTTTTTTCAGTTTCTCTAGATTCCAATATAAATACTTCAACTATGAATTTAAAGCCCCTACAAAGATCCCTAAGTTTGAGGTAGATACAACATGGGAAGTTTTATTCCTAGTTCTCACAGATGCCCAGAACTTTCCTTCCTCAGCCTCTTCCACAAATGTGTCAGTTTGAATATTACCAACAAAAATCATTGCCCAGATACATGAGGACTTACTTGCCCTGCAGCGCTCTTAACTGATGTGGCTATTGGTACAGGAAGAGGTTACAACATAAGTTCTCTTAATTGGTTCTGGTATATCTGGAATTGGTTCTCTGATTTGGCTGAATTTAAAGGAATTAGTTAACTTACATACAGTGTCAAGGGAATATTATTTTGACTGTTCATGCCATACAGTGGCAAATTTCTTAAATTATCACCCATGCACACCCTTATCTATTGACTCTGGAAAGTTCAATCTTGTTTATCCAGTAGTTGTTGCCCCTGCTCATGTCATTTAAAACACTGGATGAGGGGCCTCCCTGGTGGCGCAGCCGGTTGAGCCCGGCACTGTGAAGCATCCGTGGCACAGTAGCGTGAGTTCAATCCCAAGCCAGGGAGGGTACCCACATGGTGCCAGCAGACCTCTCCTCCTTTGCCTGCTGCTCCCCTCAGCAGTGTATTTCAGTCCATCTGCCTGTTCTGCTCCCCAATCTGCTCTGGTGACTCCTCTCACTTCCCATGACTCTGGCCTGTACCCCAGCTCTTATGTGTATAAATAAATAAATCCTTAAAAAGGCAACATTGTGCTTCTGCTTTGCTTGTAGAAAAGTATTTTTTTTCTTGCAAAGAACTTTCTTCCTTTCTCATTCTTGCCCCTACTTGCTGCAAGCTTGTTCCCCTATTTCTGAACCACAGAGCAAGATTTCCACTTATAAAACGCCACCGGGTAAGGATAAGTGGGCTCGGGGTCTATGCACAAAATACTCAGAAGATGAAAAAAAAAAAAGATAAAATGGATAAGAGCTTTTCAATCAATTTGATAAAGAATTTAAGTTAATTAAAGGGGACGCTATCTTTCCTAGAAGGCGACACTGATCTTTATTATTAATGCACACCAGCGTTCCATAGCTGAGCCAGATGATGGCTTATAACATCAGCAGCAGTTTCATCTAGACTAATTTGTTATTAAGTCTTTTCTAGTATTCTTAAAGTGTGGCCTCTGCCACTGTTTCTCTTCTGCTTCTGGGCTAGTTTTGAACTCTGAGAAAGTGCCTCTCTTTCTGCCTTCACCTGAGAATTAATTTGCAAGGTTGTTTTTAGCTTTAGTTTCCCCTACCTCCCAAAAATAATTTACAGCATTTTCATTTTGCTTTCATTTTTCTCTTTGTTTTCTAATAATAGAAACTGTTGTCAAAACATCAGACATGTAACTTTCTTTTCTGTGAGAACAGCATTATTAGCAGAGAGTGAATAGAAAGACAACTAGAGGGTGTCACATTGTAACTCAAATATTGGAGTTTGAGAAGATTAAAATATTCCCAAAGTAAGAGTATCAAGTTATTCTGACATTCATGTGAGCAAGTATACATTGACCACTTCCCATATGGCAGGTGCTGTAGTCAATACTGAGAAGATAAAGATGCTTAGAGAGTTCCTGCAACCACAGGGATTATAGTATTTAAGACCTTAAACTTGTTGTCCTGGATACCAGGAGGATAAATTGACAATTAAGTTACAGTCTCCACTTTCAAGGGATTATGATTTCATATAAATGGATAGAGAGCAAATAGAAAACATTGTTCCTGTCTACGTATGTGAAGATGTCAAAGGTGAGAATCACGTGAGCCAGAGGGTTTAAGGAAGCTGTGTGGAAGAGAGAGTACTTCAGTTGGATCAGAAAGGATGGAGTGAATTATAGTACATTTATACTTAGAATATTGTGCACCTAGTTAAAAGAATGAGCTAGATGAATAAGTATTCATGATAACCTTTGGTAAGAAAATGAATGTAGAAAAATCCATATGATGTGATTCATTATTTATAAACATAAGTCAAAATCTATAAAAATAAGAATGGGCTGAATTTAGGCAGAAGCTGAGGAGAACATCAAAGACAGTAAAAATTCCCAAAATCCATATAGTCTATAAACCAAGAATGGTGATGAGTTCTTTTGAATGGAGTGAATGGAGCATGATCCAGCAGTGCTGCAAGACAGACTGGAAGTGCCTGGGGCCTGCAAGTTCATGATAAAGAAAATTCTGGAGAAGACAGGCAAAAAAAAAAAAAAAAAAAAGACAAAAAACCGTGAGACAGGGAGGTAGCTGTAACAGGAAGCTATCCAAAGATAAAACACAATATATCCCCAAAGAGATACTGATGGAATGCTCAAACTTTAGACAGAGAAGTTGCAAATGGGAGGTAAACAATTTAGACAGGGAAAAGAAAGTAAGGTAACCAATGACACCAGTTTAGGTAAGTGGAAGAAAGTATAAAATGAAAACCAATTCAGAATCAAAGAATGACCCTTTGCCCTCCCTAAGGCTTCTGGGAGGGAGAGAAGGTGGGTACAAAATAGTCCTCTAATTCCAACTCTATTAGCCATTTCATCTAGTGGAAGAAAGATGTAGCAAGAAAGGTGAAAACTCGGTATTCTGAGTTACCAATTTTCATTATACTTATCAAATCCATCAGGGCAGGCATTGCAGATACTCCTGACCTGGTGGCAAAGTGCATTGATTCTTCTCTCTGGGAGAAACCCTCCTATCCTGTGGTGTTCCCAGAGTCCTAGTTTAGCCGTCCAGAAGGTTCTTATGTTTTATTGCCTGTTGGGACAAAAACCAAGGAGAATGAGGAAAACTATTTTGTCCTTGGAACTGCATATTTGTCATGGTTAAAGACATAGGACAAGCATAGCTTTCGGGGATCGAAGCATCAACGACTTCATACACTTGGCTGGTCGCCTCTTTGGCAATACAGCTCCACCAGACCTACAGCTTGCCTGCCTGTTTCCAGTCAGTTCCTTGTGTAATTAACCATATCTGAAACTCTCTTCTAGACCCTGTATTTGCTTTCATTGTCTGGCCCCTGTGATTGGCCTGTCTTCCTCTCAATAGTTTAATTTTCACTCACCAAAGTCCTCTAAACTCACAAACTTGGGTGAAGAGGCACCTTTCTTTAACTGACTTCCATTTTCTTAATGAGAAATACTTAAGAAAGTTCTGGAACCCTGTAACTTTCTGTTTTGGCTACACAAGCATTGAAACTATTTCATATAAAAGGTTCCCAAATTTTGGATTTCCACTTGTTTGAATTCTTAAGGCATGTCTTAATCCTTAGACTCTGAGGATTCCTTAGTCCTAAATTTCATTCCATTTTGTCTGAACATGGGGTCATTCCAGCTCAAAATTTCTCTCTTAGTAGATGTTACTAGAAACAGCAATGAGCATCCAACATGCAATATTATTCTGATTTTTTTCTAGCTACTTTCTTTGGTCTTTCCTTAAAGTTCTAACGAAATGATTTGACATTAGCTTCCCCGGATATATCTGTGTATTTGCCAACCAACACCAAATCATGAAGAAAAGACCAAGTACTTTTACATATGTGTTATGGTACCACATTACTTCCTGATTACTGTTCTCTACTAGCTAAATTGTAGCTAAGATGCTATAACAGAGATACAAAACATAGTGTCTCCAGTAAAATAAAATAAATGTTTTTTCTCAGTTTGGAAGATTAAAATGTTATACACACACTCACAAATGTGTAAGTGTGTGTCTGCCCCGGCCTGCGGGGCAACAACGAGGGTGTGCGGGAACCACCTAAGAGAATGAGACGAACAAGGAACGCAAAGAACAGAGGCAAGACAGGATTCTGATCAAGCCTCCAAAATTTTATTTGTGAACAGCGGTATATGAGTGCTCAGGAGGGCTACGGGGAGGAGCAGGAGGAAGGGCTATTTCTGGATGATTGGCTGGGTGTTGGGTACGTGTCCTTTGCTGGTTGGAGGTCTAGAGTGGAAGGGCTATGATTCTGATGCATGCCTTTTTTGGCGCCTCTGCCTTTGTTCTTTTCGGCGCCCTTGCTTAACCAGGAAATATGGCTGACCAGAAAGTGAAACCGGACTTTTTATTCTTATGGCTCCCGACATGTGTCTATGTAGATGATGGCATGGTAATAATGCAATAAACAAAAGAGAACATATCCCATTGTAGTTTTACATATTCAGCAAAGGAGAAAGAAAGTGAGAGGGAATCCAAGGGCAAAAGAGTGTCAGAGAAGTCACATACATGGGGATACACAACCGTTCTTCTAGGCAAATAAACTGCTAATCTTCCTTTCTATGAGCTGCAATAACTAGACACTATATTATATACTTCTTTCTGCTTTCTTGCCCCATTTCTGCCATCAAAAATTAACTTCTCACATCTGAGATGTTGTCAAAGTTCTCTGGATCTTAGTTCCCTGTCTAAAAGGAAGAACAAAGAAATAAATAGAATCAGAAAACCAAAGACAAAATGGCAGCCGCAAGCCCACCTTTGGCAGCTATCACCCTTCATGTCAATGGACTGAACAAGTTAAAAGACACCAAGTGGCAGGATGAGTGAAAAAAGAAAAACCCAGTGATATGCTGCTGACAGGAAACTTCTATCAGTGACTATTCCTTTAAATAAACTTCCTCTGCCTTTCTCTTTCTCTTTTTGGGGCACCCATGATACAGATAGAATTTTTTAAAGTTATCTCAGAGGGCTCCCACTCTTTTCCACTTACACAGTTCCAATGCCTTCTCAGTTTTGTTTTTTACATCCTAAATATTGAACTTTTCTATCTGGAATCTTTACCCTTCTGCCTGAAGTTCTTTGCATTTCTTCTACAAGCACAGTTCGGCTGATGGCGAATTCTTAATGTTCTTTATTTGGAAATGTCTTTATTTTGCTTTTAACCTTAAAGGATATTTTCCCTGGGATAGATCTCTGGCAGGCAGCAGCAAGAAGTCAGATATGTGTCACAGAATGTGTCACCTTACACATTCGATCAGGATGAATGTGTGTAATCTCAGCTGCTTGCACTCAAGCTGGTGATGACTTTGCTTAGCCTGGTGTTCAGGACGGCATGTTCTGGCCTTACCTCACTTTTTACCTTTATTTTCCACTTACCCTTGTATAGGTATCTCCTTTCTTTTTTTTTTCTTTTTTTATTATTTATTTATTTATGCACACAAGAGCTGGGGTACAGGCCAGAGGTGTGGGAGTTGAGAGGATTTACCAGAGACAGAGTGGGGAGCAAAACAGGCAGATGGACTGAAACACACTGCTGAGGGGAGCAGCAGGCGAGGCAAGAGAGGTCTGCTGGCACCATGTGGGTTCCCTCCCTGGCTGGGGATTGAACTCACACTGCTGTGCCACGGATGCTTTACAGTGCCGGGCTCAACCAGCTGCGCCACCAGGGAGGCCCGGTATCTCCTTTCTTACACACTGCATCTCGTTCATTCATTGAGCAGTCGGTCTTTGAGGACTTGGTACATATCGGACGAAACTAGTGTTGCTCTTTCCCTCTTGGAGCTGACAGTGCAGTGCCGAGACTTCTGCTTGACATCGCTGCTGTCATCTCTGTGGCCACAGGTTACCGTCTCTCCATCTTGACATCCTCAGATTTATGCTTCCATTCTTTCTACCTATCGCATAAGGCAGTGCATCCTATAGAAACTCCATTTAGTATATTGTTATCTCTTCCTGGGGAACTAGAATGGTATTGAGGAGTCAGTGCCCTGTCTTTGGCGTGTGGACACGCTTAGCGATAAGTTGATGCCATTAGCATCATTCCTTGATTTATAATATTTATGGAAATTATAAATCAGGAGCTTATAAGATGGCACAAGAGTTCTGTGTTAAAGGCCGTATGATATCATCCAAGTAATAAGAGCTAGTTTCTGCAACGACATTTCAAACATCTTGATGTTTGCATGCATTGGAAATAGCTTACCTGCATTTTTTCCACAATAATATGAATCATCAACATAGTAGAATCATCATAATCCCATATTGATATTTCACTGTTCATTGATTGTTTGGATTCCTGCATCATGGTGATGTTTGAAATGTTTTTGCACTAACTTTTGTGTCCTTTGAACCCATGAGTAAATTAAGAGAATCTGAAGGTCTTAGAACTGGGCCTCTTTCTTTTGCCTCCTTCCATTCATCGATTTATCTGTCTTCCCATCTGCCAGCCAAGAATGGCCTCAGCAGTTAGTGGTGCAATGGGAGTTCTTGATGTCAAACAAGCTGGTTCAAATCCAACAGAGGTTCAGAGAACAGTTTTTGATACTTGAAACCCCAAGTCTTTACTTAGAATTTAGTGCATGTGTATTAAACCCTTTCTCTTAAAACACACACACGTGCATATTCAGATAAAAGCTGATCACTGTTATCTACCCTTTGGGAATTACAAATCAAAATACAGATTTTTCCATGCCACAGCTGAGTTTAAAAGGACATATGTGAAGTATAGGTTACATAACGAAATGCCAGAATTTCACAATAGCTAGTGACTAATAGATTTAAGGAAGAACTGGAATCAAAACTGCCTTGAAAAACCCAAAGCACCAAGCCTTGAGGATGATTCATTTTAATGCATAAATGGTGACCTTTATCATCTGTGCTTTTAAAATTGAGTTTCTTGGTTGGAATTCAGCATCTAATCTTGGATCTGGCATTGTCCATTGAGCAGTCCTGCAAGCACAAGGTAGGGAGGAGGGGGATGAGGTGAAGCAGTGGACTCCAGCATGACCACACAGCAGCTGCTACATATTATATATTTTCTCTCTCTCTCTCTCTCTCTCTCTCTCTCTCTCCCCCCCTCCCCCTCTCTCTCTCCCTGTCTCTCTCTCTCCCTCTCTCTCTCTCTCACACATACACAAAGGTGTTTTGTTTTAGAGCACTAATCTCTTCTATTAACTTTTTGATTTTCTTACATAGTTGTTTATTTTTGTACAACATTTGATTTCTCTGCTCATGTGTAGTCCCCCAAAATTTCCCACCATCACACCACCAATGAACCATCGCCAAATTCCCTTGTGCTCTTCCCTCCCCTACTTTGACGCATCTCCTTCCCCCTCCATATGCCTCAGATCTATGGTTTGCCTCTAAGTTTTGTCTTTTTTTTTTTAGCTTATATTTAGTTCCCCCATATTTCTTCATTAAATGAAACCATTTGATATTTTTCTTTTTCCTTCTGACTTATTTCACTGAGCATAATCCCTTCTAGTTCTATCCATGTTGCTGCGAATGACATGGGTTTGTCTTTTTTTGATTGCTGAATAGTATTCCATTGTATATATACTGCATCTTCTTGATCCAGTTATCTGCTTTGGGGCATTTACTTGTTTCTGTGTCTTAGTTATTAGAAATAGTGCTGCAATAAACATAGACATGCAAGTTTCCTTTCAAATTCATGCTCTTGTGTCCTTTGGGTAGATTTCTAGGAGTGGAGTCTCTAGGTCATATGGTAGCTCCATTTTTTTGTAACTTGAGGAACTTCCAAACAGCTTCTCATATTGGCTGGACAAGTTTAAAGCACTAATCTCTTTAAGGAATATAATACACCACAGACCCCATATTTTAGACTGCAGTCTCAATATCTCAATATACTTCTGTATTTCACAGAAAGTGAAATATGAAATGTATAAGTATACACACATGTCATACATGTGTTTATTTCTAGAGAACACATATATACATTCACAGCACAAGTATAGACATGTATGTAGAGTCACATGCATGTATGCACACATGTATTCACATGATAAATTCTTATATGTAAGCTTTATAAAATAAAATGAAAACTTATTAAATTGCCTTGCAAAATCATATGATCTTACCTTCCTTCTGTACGGCATTTCATACCCTCTTGGGAGAGTCTGTGCTCTAAAATGAAGCATTCCCCTCCTAGATATGAATATATATATATACCAATACCAAGAACAAAAAGTGGAAATGCATCTCATTTAAGGGTATAGTTTCCACAGCTTGGATCCCCTTTGCCAATTTACACAGGGAGGCTCGGTTACCCCTGATGCCATCCTGAGTCATTCATTAGGGATGCTGGAGCATTGACTGAGATGTGGGTGGGACAGAGCGCTGTGTTCTATGCAGTGAATGAGAAGAGGAAGTGAAAGTGAAAACCAGCAATCACAGCCTCCAAGTAATGGAGATACCTTGAAAGAAGCCACCAGCTGTGAGAGGAAGGGAAGAGACAAGCTGGTATTAGCTTTAGAATCAAATGAGTTGGAACTCAGTTTGTCTCCAAGTAAGCAGACTCTCCTGCCCTTTGCTAAGAAGAGACCATGTCAAACGGTCCTTATCCTTGTCTACATACAGCCCCTCCTCAGTGCACTCTATAATATATAGATAAGGACACCATTACATGAGAATTTCCTCAAGACCCACAAGTCTTGCTGCAAACATTGACCCCTCTTTCCCCCATTTGTGATGGAAGAGGTGTGCCTTCTCCTATTGGGAACCCAAATCCCCAAATGGATTACAGTTCCTACCTCTTCCTGTCCTCTCAAGAATCTCTTCCAGAAATGTCAGTGTGGCCCTCTTCTTATCCATTGATACCTAACACTTAATATGTGGACAATATTGATGAGCTGGGAATCTCCATAATTTGATCTCCCACTTACATCTCTGGGCTCGTGGTTCATGGCAAACTTTGACTTCATACTTCAGGTTTTGCTTTCTAATAGGCATCTCAAATATTTGATTTCTCTTCATGATGATGCCCGCATTTTAGTAATTAGCAGAACTGTTGCTTAGGCAAATACTTTGGGTCATTTGTGATCCTGATTTCTCTCAGAGCCACATCCTTAAAAACATGTGTGGTAACCATACCCCAAACAAGTGGATTGGCAAGTTCATTGGCAAGGGGAGACTGAACCAGATTTTGCTGGAAAAAAAATGTAAATGTGACTTTCACAAAAATATTGTGAAGCAGTGCCCAAGTTATTTTTAAAATTTAACTCTATAAATACAGAAACAAATGAAAGAAAAATTATGACTCTTGTATACTACCAATGCAGAAT
The DNA here is from genome assembly GCA_019455555.1 of Galemys pyrenaicus. NCBI lineage: Eukaryota > Metazoa > Chordata > Mammalia > Eulipotyphla > Talpidae > Galemys > Galemys pyrenaicus. The sequence continues at coordinate 3,465,819 of JAGFMF010011680.1, read as the reverse complement.
AATAAAGACTTTTAAAAAGCACAATTCTTATAAACCTATATTCAAAAATAAGTATTTCTCTCCTTGTAAGAGCTAACTCCATTCTGAATTTGGCTTTTATCATGCTTGTGCGTTTCTGTAAACTTACTTTTACAAATTAGTATCTGAATAAATAATATATATGTTCACATGTTAAATGGTTTGTAAATGATATTATGTGTACTCTTGAACAACTTTCCTCTTTGTGTGTTTCATGGACCCACCTCTGACGCTAGTTAATTTCCATGGAGGATAGCATCCTATATTGCACAGCTCTTTCCCCTTCTGGAAATGGAAGTGGTTTTCAATTTCATAATTTTATAATTATTATCAAAGATTCTCTGAACATTCTTTTTCAAGTTATCTAATACATATATATTAGATGGATGTACATACGTACCACATGTCTGTAGTTTCATATACAGAGAATTAAAATTGTTAGGTTATAATTTACAGGCATTTTCAACATTACTGGATAGTTACAAAACATTTTTCAGATACCTTGAGTCAATTTATATTACCAGCAATAGGTAAGAATTTCTTTGCTTCACATCCTTGTCAATACTTGATATTTTCATATTTGATGCTTTCCAAACTGACGGGAGAGAAAAAAAATGTATTCTATTAAATGTGTATTTTAGTTCCCTGTGTACTCCTGTGTCCACTCCTGTTTCCTCAGCTATGCATTACTTGATCAAAACTTCTGCCCGTTCTTACATAAGTTTCCTGCCTTCCTCTATAGAATAGTGTCATTCCCGAACAGTATGGTTTTCATTCTGAACGAAAAGAGGTGAAGAAATGTCTTTTCCATGAAAGGAACCGAGGCTACATCAAGTGAAACTGAACATGGCCACTAGATTTTTTTTTAAGTTTTATTTATTTATTTATGCATACAAGAGCTGGGGTGCAGGCCACAGGCTGGGGCGGGGATGATGAGAAGATTCACCAGAAACAGAGTAGAGATCAGAACCCACAGATTGACTGAAATACACCGCTGAGGGGGCAGAGGGCAAGGCAGGATACGTGTGCTGCACCATGTGGGTCCCTTCCCTGGCCAGGGATCGAACTCGCACTGTGCGAGTCCGCACTCCACAGTGCAGCACTCAACCTGCTGAGTCACCAGGGAGGCCCCGCCTCTAGATATTTTTATACTCTAAAAAGATTAGGACACAGTAGACTAAGGTAAAGATACTCAATGGTCAGTGACAGTACTTAGGATCTCATTAAGTTACCAGCTGGATGGGAGTGGAGATGGGGCTTCTCTTCCAGCGGTCACTGTGCCCCAGGAGTCCTTCACCACGGTGGACTTCTGGGTGGAAAGGAAATTGACGCAGTAGTGAGTGCCCTGATGGGTCCAGGGAACGTGCTGTGACAGGCCGAGTCCAATCCTGATTTCCTCTGGCTCATCCCACATGCTAGGATAAGGCTGCCATCCAGACCAAACTGGCTCTTCCAAGCAGATGTGCACAGGTGACCCGCGATCTGAAGAGCGCCGCCATCAATAAAGTTTATTAGGGGATTAAGTGATCACTTGTCAATCTTAAAGGTAGGCGACTCCCCTCCTGAGTCTGACTCAGGAAGCTGTGAGGGATGTCCATGCTGCTTCCAGTTCTCCTTGTCCATGAAAGCGTTGCGTTTTCTCAGTCTGTCTGTGTGTCTATAGCTCTGCAGATACCTGACTTTTTTTTGAAAAATACACAAACCATAAATATGTAATATATTCAGTTACATAGGACATAATAAACCATTCATGTTTTCCCCCCTCAACAGATAGAAAACAGATGTGGTTCTGAAGCAGCTCAGAAAGTGAAGGTGTAAGAAAGGAAAAGTCATATTCTGCAGTCATGAAAATGCAAGAACAATGTTTTCAGACTTGAGTCAAAATGGGCATGTGGGTTCACTTCCACACTTGGGGAAGGTCATTTGTCACTGTAAAAAGAGGGAAAGTAAGTGATCCACTTGGGTGTAAGCTATTGATATCTGTGACTGACACCTGCAGTCGCGTCGTGATGGCCATAAAATTAATAATCATAATGAGGCAAAAAAAAATCCTGGCAATAGATCGAACTTTCATATATTGAGTACAGTTGAAATGATTGACTCTTCTGTGGACTTTATAGATCACATTACAGTAGAAAGTTAAATTAATCTAAGTCTGTTTTCTGGTGTGTAACGTGGGATTGGACCTACCCTATTTGAGTCCAGGTACTAGTATTAAAACTAGAGTAAGAAAAAGTCTAACTTTATACCATCATTTTAGCAATGAAAAATAAGACCCTGGGTGTTTCTTCTCTTTCCCAGGGAAAGAACCAGTAAATGGGGGCTGAGTAGGGGGCAAAAAAGTGGTATATCTAACTCAAACCCCAAATCTGGTGTTTTTTCTTTTAATGTATTTTACTTCTCCTCTTGGTTTGATGACCATATGGAGCTAGGGTAGAAAAAGGTTTTTGAAAAACTAAGCCTGAAGTCTGCTATAGGTCTTATGGTATTAATTCTTAGAGAGTGAGAAGGAGGGGGATTGTAAATGAGTCTTTGCCAATCAATTAAAAGTAAATCACCAGGTAGTAGGTTTGAGTGCAGAGCTGGTTTGCCTAACATGAGCTGACATCTCGATTTGCACAGACTTTGTTGGGAGTTGTCCTGAACACAGCAGAATGCTAGTGAAATCCTACCCTCTGCCCATTAGATCTAGCTGCACCCCACCCTGATGTCCCAATGATGAAAACCAGAAATGCCTCCATAGATTGAAAATGCCCCCTCTGATGCTGCCCCCTCTCAGTTAACAGAGGGCCACTGGCGTCCAGACATGGGGTGTGAGGCTTGCTCCCAAAAGATGTGCAGGGTGATATATCAGGGTGATGCTAGACTCACGTAAATGTCCTGTGTGTGCAGCAGATGCCAAAGACAGGCAGTTTGGGGGCCTCCCTGGTGGCGCAGCAGGTTGAGGGCTGCACTGTGAAATATCCATGGCACAGCAGCATGAGTTTGATCCCCCGCCAGGGAGGGGACCCACATGGCTCAGCAGACCTCTCCTGTTTAGCCCACTGCTCCCCTCAGCAGGGTATTTCAGTTGATCTGCCTGGTCTGCTCCCCACTCTGTCTCTGATGAATCCTCTCACCTCTTGTGACTCTGGCCTATACCCTAGATCTTGTATGAATAAATAAATAAATCTTAAAAAAATAAAGACAGGCAAGTTAGTATTATACCCATCATGGAAGCCTTTATGTGGAACAGCAAAGAGTTTTTGTTGCTTTGGTTTTTAGACTTTTGTTTCATAAGTATGATAACAGAGGCTTCTATGAAGGAGACACAATAAATTCGGGAGTAAGAAAATTTGGCTCTTCTTAAGTGTTTCTCTTCTCTCATTAAAAAATTAGTTGTTGAATATCACATTTCTAATTTTGTCATAAGCAAATACATAAAGAGTATAAAATGCACGCTTTGTTGAAATTCAAAGAGAATAGATTTGAATTAGTTGAAAGATATGATTGATTTTTATTCTCTCATTTTATCCAAAAAGTTTTTCTTGTTCTTGATAATTTATTGGTTTTATCTGCTTTATTATACAATATCATTTTGTTTGTAGTTTGGTGTATTTGTCTACCCATTTTTCCTGCTTCTTTAGTAAATACCCCGCTTATTACTATCTAGATCATCTACCTCTCTCTTCTCTTTGATAATTTTTATCTTTCTTCTAAATTTTTTATTTCTCTCAAATCTGTCTTCCATATCAACTGACTTATTTGCAACATTATTCAGTTCTTTGCTGCTCTAACTATGCTTTTCATTTCTGTAGCAGTCTTTCATCAGAAATTTTTGAGACAACCTGGTACATATTGAAAGAAAAAAAATATGTCAGGGACTGAATCTGAATCTGTGTCCAAAGGTAGAACAATACCCCCAGCTCAGGGTCAGTTACACAGAAAGGATTCTTTCTTACCCGGTACTTTATTATCTTCAGACCTTCACCAGATAAGACAAGGCCCACCCACAGCAGAGGGCGATCTGCTTTCTTCATTCCACTGATTCAAGTTGTACTTTCCTCTAGAAGCACCCTCACAGATACACCCAGAATGATAATAAATCAAATATTTGGGAACTCTGTGGTTCACTCAGGTTGACATAACATGAACTATCAATTAGACTGTGAGGTCATTAACCCAGTCCTGGCACAAAGGACACTCTATACCTGTGACACTGAGGAATGCCTCCACCTGGGCTCCTGTTTAGTGATCCCAATTCACTCCTTAGCCCAAGGTGGCTGCAGGGACCCACTGCACCCTGCATCCCTCCCAGGAGCACCCACTATGGCAGGTAAGGAAGGTGACAAACTTTCTCATTCCTGCTTACAAAGAGTGGGAAAAGGAAGTACCTCAGTTCTAAACATCATTTTAATGAGAGTACAAGGAAGCAGCACAAATACTCAGAGGCAGAAAAAAATGATGTGTTTCTGATGAGAGGTAACGCTGAAATTTAAGGTATTTATTTGTCAAGGAAGGATAAGATGCTCATTAACTTCAGTATTCTATGTATTTTTCCTATATTTAACTCCAAAATCCCAAAATAGTGGCCCTATTTTAAGTCTCTCCCTCATAAATAGTTCGTCAACAGTAAACTGGAGGGTCAGCAGATAATTAACTGAGTTAACTGCAATAGCAATAAAGGTATTGCAGGTGATGTTGCAAGTACACATATTCAGAAACAGAATAGTCGAAGTAATCACCCCATTGATTGAGGAAAAAACACATCTGAAAACAAATCACAGAAGTCAAGTATACAAAGTGCAAATGTTTAAATTATTCCATTTACCAGGTTTTTAAATGATTAACAATAAAAAATAGAGTCCACTTTTAGCACATTATCAACAAACGCAAGAATATCATATTTTAATGAGTTGCAGTTATAGTTAAGTAAATCACTCCACCTCTCAATGAAAGGAGTTCTGAGGTGCTTCAGGAAGTTCTGCAGGCTACCACAGAGCTGGAGGGGGAAACCGTCAGCACCCGGGTCTTGGGAAGGCTCTGGGGGTTCAAAGACCTGAACCTACTGGGCTCTTAGAGCATTACTATGTGGCAGAGTTTATGCACAGAAATCCTCTGCATGCTATGTAGAAAGTTATGGTAATGGGAGGTAGCCATGGATTTTACCTCCCTCTTGTAGATAAGGAAACTGAGGCATGGAGTTAAGTGTGGAGCACGAACCCTGCAGCTGGATGTGACAGTGCAGCGACAGACAAATGCAGGTGCCTGGCTCTAGAATTTTGTCACCACCTTTCTCCTCACCTCTAGAAAAAGGAAAGGAGCCCTGTTTGACCATGCCTGGCAGAGCCCAAGAGGTGAGATCTTGGCACTTTAATCACTAATCCCACACACTGGCAGAAATCACTTTGTCTTCAACATTTCCGAAATCCTCACCATAATGTGCCCCTACCAGAATGTTGGTTAACTAGGAGGAGAAGCCAATGCAGGGTCTGAAAAGGACTCATCAGAGAAATAAGTGGCGAGACAGGTGGAAATCTTGGGACATTTGGTCTCAGTGAAATATTTTGAACACTTTCAAAACATATGTCTCAGGTGCTGTGGTCTGTGATTCCAGGATATTTTCAGGGAGTGCTCAGAGCCGCGCAGGCGTCAGTCCCAGGGTCCATCAGTCTCAGGGTCCCTGTTAGTGATAAGGAGCTAGAAGTCAAGAGAAATTCAGGTCCATGTTCAAAGGCTCGACTGAGAACACACCTGCACCAGCCTGAAGCTCTGACATCTGAACCTCTCACTGTGTCCTTTTTCTAGCCAATCAGAAACGTTGGGTCCGATAAGTCAACAGAACAGAAAAACAAGGGAAAATGGACTGAGGAAAATTGTTTCCCACCAATTGTTTGATTATTTTCAGTATCTTTGAAGTGTTAAATCCCAAGTGTGGGAAGGTTCCACTCATAAGTCAGATCAATATATGACCACAATGTGAACTTACTGGGTGAGGGCATCCACATCTTCATATATGAGCATAAAATTCAATGGGCACCAAAAAAGGGAAGGTAACAAAACCTGCTGGCAAAGCCAAGGAGCTGGTGACACTGATGGGGAGGCCCCATCTGGATGTTCCTGGCATCCCTCGTGTACAGCGAGAGGAGGTCACCGTTCCGTGCATCACTTGGCCCTGGAGGAGGCTTCACAACTCTAGGTGCCGAGTCAAGAAGCGTCTCTAATTGCTCCCAGAGTGGTGCCCATATTTATTTATTTATTAAAAGATTTACTTATTTATGCACACAAGAGCTGGGGTACAGAGTAGCAGGAGGTGAGAGGATTCACCAGAGACAGAGTGGGGAGCAGAACAGCCAGACAGACTGAAATACATTGCTGAGGGGAGCAGCGGGTGAGGCAAGAGAGGTCTGCTGTGCCATGTGGGTCCCCTCCCTGGCCTGCAGCAGGGATCGAACTCATGCTGCAGTGGCTGCGGTTTGCTTCATAGTGCGTTGCTTAACACACTGTGCCACCAGGGAGGCCCAGGTGCCCATATTTACACCACTTTTCAGAGACAGCTCCTTTGGACCCTGTTAATGTTGATGAGGCGGGACATTTCTGCACAGCCAGGTTTTTTCTGTTCTGGTCTTTCATGTGTCACTTTATCAGCGTCTTCCTAAGCAAGTGTTTGCTTCCCAAATGATCACTTAAGTCGTTCTGTCTCAACTGGCCCATTTTTCCATCAGGGTCAGTAAGGGCCATTACAGTGCTGGTACATATAATATCTTGATTAATCAGGAGCTTTACAATATCAATGTATATGACTACAGCTGAAGGCCTAATAATGCAGATACCATAAAGGTTACTCAGACCAGAGATCTGAGAATGAATGAGGCACTGGGTTGCCCTCAGATCAGCTACACACACCAGTGTCTTCCTTCTCTGTGAGCTGCCAGAGTGGGTGTTGGTTGTCCTAGGTGAGGCTTCTGCTCTCTGGACATTGGGTTCAGATGAGTAGAGACCCTCCAGCACCCCACTCAAAACCCTCTGTTCTACATTAACCCTTTGACACGGTTCTCTGACCTGGAAGAGGCCCTGGGTTCTGAAGCACCCACACAAGGACCTGGGTTGCCCCTTAGCAGGCTGGTGCTGAGAAAAGTGTTTTTGAGAAGGACTCGTGGCTCTCTGCTGTTCTTTTTACCTCTTACAGGTCCAAATTTTGATCCACAGGGAAAGTTTAGTTTTAATTAAAGCATGCCTATATGTTGCTGTCCATCAGAAAACTCTAGAGCAGGCCTCATCATGCAGCGCCCTCAGCAGGGGCCATTTCTCTGGTGGGGAGAGGCTGGCTTTCCTGGTTACTAGGGACTAAGGGAGCTGCCAGGAGGTAACACTGTTAGGGCTGAAAACAGCAAAGTCCTGGAAAATTTGGGAGCTGGTCACCTTAGCTATATGATTGAGAAAGAGGCCACGTTGGTGGGGCCTCCCTCATGGTGCAAGGGGTTAAGCACTGCATTATGAAACATCTGAAGTCACTGCAACATGAGTTCGATCCCCGTCTAGGGAGGGGACCCACATGGCACAGCAGGCCTCTCTGTCTCGCCCGCTGCTCCCCTCAGCAGTGCATTTCAGCCCATCTGCCTGTTCTGTTCTGTTCTCCACTCTGTCTCTAGTGAATCCTCTGACCCCCCCCTATACCTCTGTCTTGCACCCCAGTTCTTCTATACATAAATGAATAAATCTTTAAAGAGAGAGAGAGAGACCAGTTGACCTCGGTGCAGGTGCTTGTCATTGATGTGCAGAAAAACACCTCTGCATGGTGAGTAATTCTGCACCTGTGGCATGGGGTTGTGAAGCAAGTAAATAATGTGAGCAAGTTTCCCTTCCTATAGTTCCCTTTGTAGAAACCTGGTTGATTATCTTTAACATATGCTGTTTTAAATTATTGATTACTCCAAATGAAATATTTGTACTAGGCCAACATGTATCATGAACAACAACCAAAAGTTCTAAGCTACTCAAGAGGCCACTTAGGACAGGTGCTGAGAGGAGTTTCATATCCCCCTGGTCTGCAAACAGCCAGAATGGAAGCCCCAGGAAAAAGGGGAAAATGACCACAGTGAGTCCAAGCCCCGTCTTGTTGGGGTGCAGTGGTGAGGCACCATCCTATCAGCGAAGTTCCACTTCTTGGACAATTCAGCATTTCGCTACCCCTGAAGAATGACTGGGCCCCAATTCCAACTGCTTTATGTCACAGGATTCTGTGGTGTCTGTCTGAGCTGGCAACGTTTCTGGGTGAGGCTTGGGAATTTCTGCAGCTTCAGCAGGAGGGCTGCTGTCAGGGGAGGAGGGGCAGCAGGCAGGACCCCTGGTTGTCAACCCGCAAGAAAGCCCTCAGGAGGCCACAGCATCGAAGCACAGCCCTGGGAGAGCCGACATCTCCAAAGGGCTGCCAAGAGAGCCTTCCAATATGGAAGTTTGAGCATCATTAGGAAGCTTACAGTTTCTGCCTCGGAAAACACAGCCCACCGCTGAGAAGATACCCACTGGGCCCAGAAAGAGAGGCAGACATCAGCCAAGGAAGAAAATATTTTGGGGAATCCTCATTCAGGTGAAGAAGTCAGCTATCCCCCATCCTAACTGGGAAACCAAGCTGGGAAAAAGCTGGCGGATTCTCTGTGTGTGTGTGTATACCTATATTCAATACACATTTATTTTTAAATGGTATTTTTTTTTTTTAAATAAGCATTTCCTTGACTAGGAAGGGAAACCTAAATGGAATTAGTTTGTCAATATGAAAGCATTACTGACTATAATATATTTCAGAATGTGCAAAACGTTGTAGGTAGGAAGGCACCATCGGCTGATCATTTGCAATATTCTGTAGCCAGCTAATGACCTTTTACATATGGACTCGCGCAGACTCGGGGTGCGATCTGTTTCCCATGTCCCAGAAGGTCAGGCCTAATTGACATCATTAGAGCCGAGGCCTTTTGCACGTGGCCCCAAGTCGTCGGTGTTAGCAAGAAAGCTGCTTTTGATTTATTTTGCTTTTCTTCTTCATTCTTTACCTCTCTTCTTTCTTCTTTTCTTAAGTTCTGCTCAAAGGCCAAACTTGTGAAGGTTAAAACCCATAATCCAACTGCAGGAACATTCCGGCTTGCAAATCTATTTCTAAAGCTGGGACATCAGAGAGGCCCAGGGCAGGTAGAACGGGTGGTGAGGGAGGGTGTGTGTAAGACAAGCTAAAACATTTCAGTCACGTCTCAGATGTTTCTTGTTCCTCTTGGAAAAAAGTGTCTTCTTGCTCCAGCTGCAGGAAAAAAAAACTTGAACTGGAGGAAAAACTATAAATGATCTTATAAAACTTTTCTCTGTTCAGGTTCAGGTTCTGTGTCCCCTCAGCTGTGACGCTTACTTCCTCTTAGCCAACAGCTCACAACACAAGTTTTAGACTGACTGACTCTTCTTCAACATCCTTGGGTTTGACTTCTTTCTTATTTAAGCTGAGACAATCCAATAAATGAGCTCACGCGGACTGCAGTCAGTAAGCTTGTGCGTTTTGGATTATTTGAAATCTCTCGTCAAGAGAAGCGACGTTGAACGCCCTCGGTCAGAGAGCACGGGTTCAGGTACTACTGGCAGGAGTGGTGTCAAGGGCACCGTCCTCCAGGCCAGAGGTGACGGCGAGCACTGCCCCGTCTCTCAATAGGCTGGCATTACAAAGATCGATGCGGGCCTCCCTGGTGGCGCAAGGGGTTGGGCGCGGCACTGCGAGCCTTCCGTGGCCACTAAAGCGCGAGTTTGATCCTCCGCCAGGGAGGGGACCCACATGGCACAGCAGACCTCTCCTGCCTCGCCCACTGCTCCCCTCAGCAGTGTGTTTCAGTCCGTCTGCTCCCCACTCTGTCTCTGGTGAATCCTCTCACACCTCCCCCTCTGGCCTGTACCCCAGTTCTTGTTTGCATAGATAAATAAAATCTAAAAAGAAAAAACAAAAACCCGATGTGTCCTTCTTTGATATTTCACAAAAATGAAACTATGGAAAGAATACATTCCCCAAATTTTATCGGTGCCACAATGTATTCGTTAGTCTCTCGTGTTTTAGGGTACAGGGTAGATTACAGCTTTATTTAATGACATTCAAAACCTTGCAAGGTATGAAGACTGTTCCTGGGTTATAGATCGGGTTTTGATTGACAGGTTAAACCATGGGTGTGTGCATATAGTTAACACAGTGCAAGGTCTGTCCACTCCTGTCACTTCTAGTTCAGGGTCACGTGTGCTGCCAATGCCACTGTGCCGGGTGTTTGGAACCCACCGTGTGACTGGCAACCTTTCAAGAGTTCAAGCTCCCGGTCAGTCCCCTCTGCCCAGGCCTTGTGTTATTTCACTTTGCTCAGTTCACTTACTATGTTGAGCTTTGTTTCACCTTTTTCCTCAGCTGTCTCTCACACTTCTCTGCCTGGGTCAAGAAGACACCTGTCTTCTTGATAGCTGTTGATATTTATGTGAGGAGAGGAAATAACATTATATTCTCAAGGGAGTAAATAATGTTCTTTATCACAGGCTTTCTCAGTGTTTCTTATAGGCTGTATATTTTGTGAATCTCTGAAAAGTAAACAGACTATAAATAGTTTGCTCAATTCAAATAATCCCAGAGGTAAGTGATTTCCCCAGGTCATGTCACCTCCTGGTGACCCCACTATCTCGGTCTTGGGTTTCTCAGTCCGGGCCATCATGCCCACCACTCTCTGGGGCCGCATTCAGTTGGGCACTTTGGTTAAAATATCACATAGTTGTTCGGAAAGAAGGAAGTCGTAGCAACTGCATTGTAGAGGCCTCCAGACTGAATGAGGACATCCTCTCTCTCCCAGAGTCTATGCCTAGCTGGTGACTGAAAGCAAGAGCCTGCTGAAGCTGAGGGACAGAAACTTGTCTCTATATGGCAGCGACTTCCCCAGAGGCGGGGAAGTTATCCAACTCAGTAGCAATCACTAGCTCTGACTTTACAACTGGAGGATTCCACATGAAAGATTCTCGCCTGTGAGAGCTCATCTATAAAACAGAGATGGACCTCCAGCCACACTTTCTGACTGACCGACTGCTTGAGCTGTTATTAGGGAATTTTTTTTCTTTATGACACATGTTTTAAAGAACATTAGTTCCTCCTCAATCTTATAAATTGGCTGAGTGTGATCACTGGCAAATTTCAGGGAAGGAAAATAAATGGGGAAGAGAAAAATAGCTCAGATTTAGCAAGCGATCACAAGGAAGAGAAACCTTATCTTCAAACCAGTATTTCCAATACTTCCCCCAGCTGCAGAGAGGATTTAGGCCAAGCAAATAAGATACCTTAGGGCTTCCATGGTAGCTGAAGGACTTGAGTTACAGCACTACGAAGCTATCAGCAGCCACTGCAGCACAAGTTCGATCCCCACATGGCGCAGCAGACCTCTCCTGCCTGGCCCTCTGCTCCCCACATCAGTGTATTTCAGTCCATCTGCCTGTTCTGCTCCCCACTCTGTCTCTGGTGAATCCTCTCACCTCCTGCATCTCTGGCCTGTACCCCAGTTCTTCTATGTAAAAGTAAATAAAATCTTTAAGTAGTAATAAAAAAAAATGTTTTAAAAAAAGAGAGTGACACCTTGTCTGGGCAGAAACAATGCTACAGTTTCTTCCCTTGCTCCAGGGAAGCCCAGTGAAGGCTCAGCAAGCTACTTGCACAGGAGTCCAGGCCCCCTACCTTAGGGGGGCCCTAGGGCAGCAAGCACTGTGCCGAGCTGCACAAGGAACACTTGCTGGGGAAAACCCACTCCCCCCTCCTTCCTGCTTCCTCTGTCAGAATATGACGGGCCACGCTCCACCAGAGAACACAGCACCATGGGAGAGCCTTAACACCTGATCCGTCTTTATGGGCAAGGGGCGCTCTACAGACGCCCCCTCTTGTATGCAGGTCCCGTGCTATAAATCTCCCTCTCTTCTTTGCCACGATGCTACATCCTCTCTCCACCCCATCCATCCCGTTCTCTTCTTCCGTCGCCAGACTGGCCCTGTCCCACCTGCCGCCGGGCCTCTGTGCTCCGCCCTGCACAGCCCTGCACACGTGTGAGGAACAAAGTGCCGCGCTGTGATGAACTAGGAGTCAGTCCCAGAGGCAGCATCGGATTTCCACAGTTTCACTGCGCCACCATCCCCCGGCCTTTCTCCTCCCTCTCCAAGTGAAAAGGACTTTCTGTGAGGGGAAACCAGATGACAGAACTCGGCTGGTAGAGACAGGATGTTGCGGTGCTCTTTCTTTGGGAAATCACTTGTAACGTGCAAAGCAGCCTCTTTTGGGGGTCAGGGTGGGGCGCGATGGTTATTGCTTTAGAAGGTATTGCTGAGATGTCCTCAACATGAAAGACAGGCTGTCATCCTCTTAGGGAAATACTTGTCTTGGTTTGAAAACATCGCGTGAGCGTGGACAAAATAGCTCAACTGCCTGTGTTTTCTAATCTGCAAAATGGGGTTGACAGCGCCTCCTGCTGGTGTTGCCGTGGGAAGACAGGGGCACCTGACCTCGGAGTGGGTCGAATGGATTACTATCCCTGTTCTGGAGTCTTCTACAACTCTGCACTTCCTTTCTCTCTTCCTTTCTACCACACCTCTTCGTTGCTGCTGCTGCTTCTCCTGCCTTCCCCTCAAGAGAGTGGCATCTTTTCTCCACCTGTTCTTTAGAGGGTTTTCTTTGGCCGGTGATGTCACAGCCCTTCCCCTCCCGTGACTAACCCACCTTGGGACCCTGCTAAAGGTTGCCAGGCGCCACCTGGGGCAGATCCAGTCCCACAAAGACACCTGCCTTCGGGGAGAGCTTTCAAATTGAAAAGAATGTTTCTATTCACCACAGCTTTCTAACTTAACAAGAAGACGTTAAAAGTCTGGTTCCTGAGCTCCAGGATCTTCAAACTTTACACAGTTTGCTTCACCATCACCCCAGGACAGTGAACTATTCCTGGAAAAAGGCTTTTATGGCCATTTCAAGAGAAACCCCCTGTAACTGATTAAGGGCCTGGCCCAGCAGTAAAGCAAAGGGCAGGCCTTTTTTGGATGATTTCCCTGCCTGCGATTATCGCCCTGGGTCAGTAAGAAACCATTTATGAGTAGTTTTATTCAGATTAAAAATATATACGCTTCCAGCTTTGCACCCCACATCCATCCAAAATCCTTTTGGGGCCAACTCAAATCTGGCAGGTGAATGAATTCAGGTTTTTTTTTTTTTTTTGTAATCTACATTAAAATATATATACATAATACTTCACTGCTTGCAGTTAAAAAAAAAAAACCTTTATCCCCAGTTGAGTATCAGAACACGGTTATGTAGATCTGTGAGAGAGAGTGTGTCAGGTGCAGTTGGTTGGGAGGGGGGATATTGATCATTTCCATTTCTACCTCCCTCCTGGCTTCTCCTCTCTCTGCCCCCACCCCCACCTGCACCTGCCGCCTCCTTGCCCCACCCCCCATCCTGGGATTTATGGTAAGCACTTCTGACAAAGCCACAGCAAAACACAACTGCCTTTCCAAGAACCAAGCCCTTCCTATGAATTCGTGTCCCTCCAGTTAAATTCCGACTGCTTTACTCAAAAGCCGTTTATTCAAATGTATTTATAAAGCAAACACCAAAACCACCCACTGTCAGATGCTCACACATATGCACACTTAGACACCTCAGCAGCCTGTGCCGACCTGCCAGTAGACAGGCTGCTACATTTTGTTATTCAAAACGCAATAATTAGCGCCTGTTAAGCGGGGAGGAGGGTGGAGAGCCGCATCATTATCTCGCAACAAATTACTGGAATCAGTCCGTCCAATTTTTCAAGACTCAGTGCTGAGAGGAAAATCCCTGCTCTCAGCTGATGGGATGTGGCTGCCCGAGGTCCACTTGCCGCCGTGAGACCGCCACAACTGGCTTTTAGTCTCCGGTAACGGGAAGACAGTCTTCTCGGGTTCCCCGAGGGAGGGAGCTCGAAAGTGGTCTCGCTTCGATTTTAATCATTTACTTCTAGGTTTCGAGGCCTGCTTTCCCTCTTCCGGCTTAATTTGGTTGTTTTGGCTTGATGTGAACACACCGTCCCATGCTCCTCTCCCGTTAGGGACAAGCCGCATTCCTTGCCCTGTCTTACAGGGCTGTGCGGTCAGGTGGGCCGCCAGCCCGAAGCCGCTAGCAGGCCCTCGCTGGTGCGGCACCCTCCTCCTGGCTCTCCCCTCAGCGTGGCTGACATTTCCAAATGGAGACAATGATGTAACGGCGAGGCCAGCCGGATCCCGAGCCTCTACCCGGAGACTCCCTTTGGGTTCACAATGTGGTTTTATAAAAATATATTAAAATAATACACTCTTGGCAGACATTGAACTCAGTCCTGGAGTTGTAACTACACCGTTTACATTGCCAGCCGTGGGACTTCTTGATACACAACAGTCCATTTCAAACTGTGACATGGGGCCCAAGGACGGTCCAGGGGTATTAACGTGCAGAAACGCTTTGGCATTTGCCATTGAGATGGACTGGGCACCCCCTCAGGACGACTCTTAGTTCGTCTTTTAAACTTTCTCTCATCCTGATTTCAGATGAGGGAGCTGAGTGTCTTCGCTTCATCTTGCAGGGCCGATTAGTCAGCTAATGGACCATCTTTGTGTGATCGCAAGTTTCTCATATTTCATTAAATGCAGGAGTCACTCTCCAGAGAGGACTCGTTTCTGAGGTTCTTCTGCAAAAACATAGAAGCATGTCATGTCTCTGTTTTACAGAATTTACATAATACTTTTTAGTTACCTTGTCACTGATGATATTCAATGCATCAAAATCAATCAGTCTTGCACTTTGGCGGACCCTTGCTGGACTCAAGCTCAGGGCCAGGAGTCCGAGGAAATTTTGCCCCTAAAGTCACAAGTCTCACTGGCCTCTTGCGACTGATGCACCTGCCCCGATGAGAAAGCGCATCTTCCATCCTCTGCCTGAGAGGACACCTTCTCCCTGCATCTTCCCACGGTCTCCGGTCTCCGTGACCTTCACCTCCTGGGCAGGTCATTCCCTCCTGTTTGCAGCGCACACTCACTTCCAGGGGGCTGGAGGGAGGCTCGTGCACCTGTTTCCTTCTCTTTTATGATCCTTATGCTCTTGGGTTCATTGTTTTGATTTCACACACAGAATTGGAATGTTTTGTATAATTGGTAGAAAATAAGTATAAATGAAATGTCAAGACCAACCAGAAACCAGTGTGTGTGCAAGAGAGAATTTACTCATCAGCAGTTATTTATTGAGTATGTAAGATCTGGGCCGGGCATATTGGTAAGCATTATATATATATATATATATATATATAATCATGGTCCTTGAACTCCAGGATGTTTTACAAACTGCACGAGGTCGTTTGTAAATCCTCTTTTATTTTCAACTGGAGCCCACAACGTTGTCTATGTTTCAGGTGCACAGATTCACACGTATGTACCACGCCACGCCCACTGCCCAGGGGCCAGTCGCCATCTCTCCCGCCCATGGGTCCTGCACCCACTCCTGCCACCTCCCTCTGTCAGCCGCCTCTTTTATCAGCAGCCTCGGGTGGGCTTGTTTGCACTTTGCTAGTTTGTTTGCTTTTTTTATATTCCACCTGAGTGAAATCATGCATTGGTCTTTCTCTGTCTGACTTATCGCACTCAGCATAATCCCCTCAAGGTCCATCCCTGTTGTTGCACGTGATAAAATTTGTTTCTTTTTTTTTTAAATAACCGACTAGTACAGAGTTAGCCTGTAGCTAGGAATCCCACCTACCCTAGGCTGTTTTCCTGGTTGTCAGTCAATGAGTAATCTATCACCCAAATTTAAAAGAACTTAATTTCATCGAGGATAAAACGGAACATTTTTCGATTTCTTGTAAAATGACTCACAACCTTCTCAAGACAAATTGCAGCAGCGCCAACCCTGGAAGGAAAGCGGAGTAAATAAAGTGCCGGACCTCTCGCAGGCACTGACTAGTGAGAAGGGCACTGAGCTGGTGATGGACTCATGGATTTGCTCTCCTCCTGCCCGGAGTAGATGAGAGCAACTGCTTGTGTAACAGTTACTCCCTCACACCCGCTCTCTCTCTCTCTGCCTCTCTCCTCTCTCTCTCTCTCTCTCTCTCTCTCTCTCTCTATATATATATATATATATATATATGTACACACGCACATATATATGCACACACATATAAAAAACACATAAATGTCTATAAAGCTATTACATTATATATAGTTATAAAATTATATATAGTTATAAAATATAATTATAAATTATGGCTATTATTTATCTAATTATAGGTAATCTAAAATTATATGCATAGTTTTAAAATACTCTGTTATTAGTAGAAATTTCCAATGCTATAAAAACCTATGAAATAAACTACTGAATCACCTAGTCTTCTCCACATAATGAGGAATAAACAAATAAACAGATGACCCCGGACAGCCGAGTTAACAGCGAGGTTGTAGCGTTCCCTGCTGAACATAAACATTCCCCGGAACGTCAATAATAATTAAAACAAGGTCACTCTGAGATGATGGCAAAATCTGACAAAAGAAAAGCCACTCTGGAATCATTCCTGAATACATGGCAAGCACCAGAATGCCATGGAGCAACAAAAACCATCCAGTGACTTCCTTCTGGATCATTATTGGTGACAAGTCCTGCTGCTTCTCTTCCCTCTTCTAATAAAAAAGCGTGAAAATTTACAGTGTTCAAATGTTCCTTCACATTCACAGTCAAGATCAACCTTTCATTTCTTTAAGCTCTCCCCAAACCACCAAGCAGAATACTGAACCTTATACAACATCCCACACCAATACCCTCTTATGGAGAAAGACACACGTGTGATTTCCTGGGGTACAAGTTAATAAACCTATCTACATTCCCAGTGTCCCTTAACTGGATTAAAAACAACAACAAAGCATACAGTGTATATAACTTCTTTTAAACAGAATAAAGATCATGTTTAAACTATTTTTTTTAAGATTTAGTTACTCATGCATACAAGAGCTGGGGTACAGGCCAGAGTTGCGGGAGGTGAGAGGCGTCACCAGAGACAGAGTGGGGAGCAGAACAGGTGGATCTACTGAAATACACTGCTGAGGGAGTAGTGGGAGTGGCCTGCTGAGCAGGAGAGGTCTGCTGAGCCATGTGGGTCCCCTCCCTGGCCGGAAATCAAATTAGCACTGCTGTGCCATGGATGCTTCACAGTGTAGTGCTCAACCCGCTGTGCCACCAGGGAGGTGCCTGAAATATTTTTAAATTTAACAAATTCTGATGTTCTCAGTTTTAGCAAAAATGATTTTTAATGGTTGCTTTGTTGTCCTAAGGTGTCTATACCCTTTTAAAACATAAAATTTTAGAGTTTAACATTTAATGTTTGACAATTTACGCACACATATGCGACAAAATCTTCCCCAGCTTTATTGAAATAGTATTGACAGATTAGCTTTAGTTTAAGGTGCATAAAGTGATGGTTTAATGCATGTTTAAGTGTAAGATGATTATCCATAAGGTTACTCAACACTTTCCTCCCTTCACATGATTGCCTTGTTCTGCATCTACTCTCCTAATACTAATGCTCTTGCCTATTGTACACGCTGTTAACTGCAGCCACCACACTGTTCTTGAGACACCCAGCATCCACTCATCACACAGCTGGAAGTTCTGCTCTTACACCACATTCGTCTGCAGCCTCCTGCCCAGACCCTGGCCAGCACCATTCTCTGTTTCTGAGTTCAGGTTTCTCCAATCCCCCATATGTGAGCATATGCAGTAGCACAAAACTGTATTGATACAATTTTTATTCATGCAGTCACTCTATAAGTTGAGTTGTCCAATACTTTGTTGTTCAACTCAAAGACGAGAAAATTAAAATTCAGTAAAACGTACAGTATGGCAGAAATTGGGAAAGCGATTTGGTGGTGTCCCTGCCCCCGATTTAACATCTCTTCTAACTTGAAAATTCCTCAAAGTCCAACGTGCTTTTTTGTACACAGTATGCACTAAATCAGCTTTTATATTATTATTTTTCTAATGGATAAATTATATATGTGCTTCATAAATCTGATACTAGATGTAAGAATCTTTTGCAATGGTTTGTGAACTCAAGTAGCCTCTAGTTTATTGTGTTTATGTAAATACTGTAGAAATTACAAGGATCTCTTTGGGTTCCAGAGCCAAGTTTTCACTCCACCTCAAGGCATGGTGGGCCTTGGGCATTTTAATTTACATAGGTGTGCCTTGTGTTCTCATATGCAAACAAGGAGAGGATGTGATCACTAGGCTATTGCCACATCCCTTCATTTTATATTTGCAATGTGCCAGGATGGGTGCCTGGTGCCTTGTGATCAGCCAGCGGGCATTATTATTCTTCTCTTTCTCCATTTCAAGCAAGTAGCCAAACTCTGTGGTCTTTCCAGCTTCATAGGCACATCAATTCAATGGATTCTTTTAATCATTTGAAAAGTGTCAACCTAATGAAAACATTAAGTCTGATGGCCCTAAAACAGAGGAGAATGGGGAATTCCTTGGAGGACTTCAAAAAAAAAAAAAAGGGAGTTGAGTAATCTTCTCCATCATTGGGCAGGAAGACGTCTCATAAGTGAGCATCTTACTAGAGAAATAAATACATGAATGAAAGAAAGGGGATTAGAAACAATTTATTCTCAGGCTCTCGAACCTGGGCACCAGCCTGGAAGCTTGGGGAGGACCAGTCATCTCTAAGATTGAATTTCACACAAGTTGAGTGTATAGGGACTCTGAATCTAGAGATGTTTAATAATTCACACCTATTATATAACTAAAGCTTACCATTTGGGGCCACAAATTCCATTTCTAAAGATGTAGCAAATTGTCCAGCCTAATGGTTTCAACATTGTAACTTGAATTTCAGACACCTTGGTCCCACTGTGGATGAACTTGGAGGCTCCTTGGGTTTGTTTCTCTAGCCACATCCTGAATACAGCGCCCACTTGCCAAGGTCAGAAATGATGTTGTTGCTGGAACCTCACAACCTCTGCAGACCTTGAATGGAAATATCTGAACCAGGAGCTCCAATATGAGTCCAAAGCTTCTCTCACTGTGGATGTAGTGCAGAAATGCACCCATGAATTTGGATAAGTAGGAAAAGATAAATGACAGTGAGTAATTTAAAGACTCATGAAGTGTTTAGTGCTTGTTGGAGAAATACATTGGTTAAAAACATCAGATGTGCTCTTGATTTCAACATTCAATATTATTTTAATGAATGAGTTTTAAATAGTTAAGAATGTTGGCTCAGGGTCAGACAATACATATCCTACTTTCAATAGCAAGTTAAAAAAATACATGAGAAATGTGAGCTTCAGAAAATAATATCAGAATAGACCCCTGTGTATTTATCTAAAAGCCAATTGGAGTATACCCCGACACATAGTACAGAAAACTAAAGAAAATCTAGTGTAATCTATGCTACATATAACTGATCTTTATTTGAACAAAGCAAGGAAGTCAGGATTAATCATATCTATTTCTTATAGTAAAACACCTGTTGTGAGATTCTGAAATTATTAAAAAGTAAAGGAAAAATATGTAAAAACTGTCTCCATTAAATGGCAGTGAGACATTATATAATCATGAAAGCACAATTAATTCATATTGTCACAGTCAAGGTTTTTCCCCTGGCTTTAAAAGCTTGCAAGGACCCAATTCACAGTCTCCATGCCCCAGGCAGGGAACCTGTCTCACACTGTGGGAGTGGAGGTGGAGTGGGGTCTAATATGACATTGTAGTTCATGCCATACTCCATATAGGTCGAATATAAATATAAATGAATGAAACAAATATTAGGCTTATTAAATGTTAGTAAGTATAGAGTATATAAAAGTATACCACACACACATTACTCATTTTACTCAAAGGAAATGATCTCAATTAGTAAAATATATCAGTTCTTGTCTATGAAGAATAGTTTTCTTCATCAGGTTTAAAGATTCTGAAAAGAAGTCACTTCACTCAAAGTAAATATTTTAGGTGCCTCCCTGGTAGCACAGCGGGTTGAGCTCCACACTGTAAGGCATCTGTGGCACAGCAGTGTGAGTTCGATCCCTGGCAAGGAAGGAACCCACATGGCACCACAGACCTCTCCTGCCTCGCCCGCTGCTCCCCACAGCAGGGTATTTCAGTCCATCTGCCTGTTCTGCTCCCTGCTCTGTCTCTGGTGGATCTTCTCAACTCCCATGCCTCGGGCCTGTACCCCAGCTCTTGTATGCATAAATAAATCTTAAAAAAAATATTTTAAATCTAAAAGGCATAAGAATTGTTGAAAATGAAGGATTCCAGTTAACTATGGGTTCTGCTCTCTGGGGACAGAGGTTGTGTTCCCTAAAGTGACGGAGGCAGATGCAGATGCACGTCAAGGAGAAGCACTATGGCGACCGCACCTGAGGGGAGATACTTTATTATAAAAAAAATGAACTATGGTATAAAATAATGGTAGTTTAATCAAAAATAAATATCGTGTTATTGTTATATTTTCTCAATTTAAAAAATAACATCTTGCGTTGAGATCAATAAGGATGTAATAAATTTCTATGTCTGCTTAAAACTTAGAAAACATAATTTAACATTCAAAATTTGAACAACAATAAGAAAGCACCAAGCTCTGCTGACAACCCGGAAACTGTTACAGGGTAGGGAGAGGGGCACCCCAGAACCTCTGTTCGAAATAGGTTCTGCCATCTGCTGCATCAAGACAAAACATAATAGAGTGCGCATAACCTGTAATGGAAAGTAACTTGAACAAAGTTAGTGTGCAACAAAGTAAAGACAAAGAATATGGTTTCCAAATCAGCACCCAAAGTTACTCATCCCCATCCCCTCATGGGTAAATATCCAGCCAAACAGGGTTGGCCCCAAGCAGGGCCACGAGCCCACCACAGTCAAAGGCACATTTTGACGGGACCCAAAGGGCCAGAAATAGACAAGTCTGGTAAGAAAAGAGCAAAATCAAAACCAAGATAAGCGCTGCCATTGTTAACCTCTCCACAAGTTTCTCACCCATATCTGTTTCAACCAGCCCAGGATCAAGAAACAAGTACAGCTTCTTCGAGGGTCTCTGTGCTCCAAGCGCCTCCTCCAGGTCTCCTTGCTGCTCTCCATCCTTCCCCTTCCATCCCCAGTCTCCAGCTGCTTCTCTTCCTTGCTCAGCTCCATCTATCCTTGGGTGGGCCAGGGAACCTCCCCTTTCCCTGGCGACACTCTTTACAAAACTAGGAGAGGCATGAAACACATTCTCCCCACATCCTCCAGATACACCCAAACTATTTACACCTTGATCTTGAAAATGTAGCCCCCAACGCTGGTATTTTTAGTCACCAAGTTGGTGATACTTTGTTATCATAGTCCTAGGAAACTAGCATATTAAATCATCTCAGGAAGGTATTGTAATATATTTTCTCATTCTCAGTGAGGGAGGGGAGTAAGATGTTCTCAAGGGGTCATTCTTTTTCCTCTGCCCATCTACTCCCTTGCTCATATAGCCCCATACTCCCAAAAAGGAAAACCTGCCTGAGATGGAAGAGTCACCTTAGCAGGAAAATACATGGTGCTGTCCACAACTTTTGGTTAAATGTTGTAAAATGAGTCAAAACAGTTGTCAGAATTCAGTTCCAAATCAGCATGGCCACTGCACCCTATGGACAAGCTGACATTTTCACAGAGGGAGCACGTGATGACCCTTCACCAGATGAACTCAGCCCAGAGCAGGAGATACATCAAGTAAGCATTTTTTAATGGAAAAGTCTTTTCCACTCAACATACTTTGGACTGTCAACAAAAAAAGTCAAAGACGCAAAGTGCTGGTGGAACCCACAGTCTACTTGGTGCTAAAGGACGCGTGGTGAGGACACATCCCCCCTGCGAGACACATCCCCCCGCGAGTGAGTTTTCCAGTTACCGTGGGTGATGCACTTGGTGGCCGTTGTGACGGATTGTTGGTATTAGTGACACTGAGTGTGATTAATCAGCCTGTGCTGTCCCTGACAGAGTGGGAATGGCACCATTAAAATTGAAAGGAAGAGATCTCACTAACATCTGTTCGGGATGTTCGTCTATGATCTTGAAAAGGTAGCCTCCAAAACTGGTATTTTAAGTCACCAAGTTTGTGATTATTTTGTTACCATAGTCCCTGGAGGGACCCCTGCAGCGGTGGGGGTGAGTGGTACCAAGGCAGCACCAGGAGTAGCAGCTTCAGCCGCCAGCTGTAGCCGTTAGAGCAAAGGAGATGCCCAGGTCCAGTTAAACCCACAGCTGCTCCTGTGAAGTGTCTTCACAATGAAGAAACTTGAACTCCTCTCCGCTTTCCAAAAAGGCGTACATCTACCAAGCAGCCTCATGCCAGCTGCTTAGATGTATGAATTTGTGTGAACTGTTACCTAGAGTGATAAAGGAAAATAATCAAAGGGATAAGGTATTTACTGAGTACTTTTTAAAAAAATATGTCAACTGTCAGGTTTGAAAAAGAGAGAGGATGGAGGAGTGCAGTGGCTCTTTGTTCTATTTAGCAGATGTGTTTAACATTTTGATACTAAGGGAGCCAACATTTTATATGACACAAAATGAAAATATATTCCCTTATGACAGTATATCTCTCATCACCATTAAAACACAATAAAACTGTATAGTGGAAAAGAGGAAACAGTTGAAAAGTTGGGTGAGGCTGTGTCACATATTAAGAGCTCTGAGAGCTGTGTTTCTGGTTGTGCAAGAACCAGGGAACACAAAGAGGGTAAAATATCCTTTTGTCCATCCTTTGAAATTTGCATATTGGAATGCATACTTTTAAAATCAAAGACAAGTGTTCTTAATAATAGCCTATCGAGAACCGGCAGTGCAGAGCTGCTCCTTTGCTTGGGGCACAGGAGCAGGAGGTTGCAAGGTGCCATTCCCAGTCAATTGCCTTATTCGATCGATGCGGACTTTTCAATACATTTGAGAAATAGCATTACTATCTTCAACCTGATAGTCTCTCAAGGGTGGTGGAGTCTTGTAGAATAAAATGTTTAGTGATATTATTCATAATGAAGACCTACATGATGGCAATTGAGTTTCTATTTGTTCTAGGTAAAACTCTTTGCTTGCAATCTATATGACAGAATTAGTCCAGATGTTTAAACCTGCAGACACTGTAGAATCCTCTTCTTTTATAAGTGATTATTTTGCTATGATTACTTAATCTCTACCCTAGTTGCTGTTAAGAGAATACAGAAACTGAAATGATCTCTACCTTCATAATGCCTTACAGTTTGCAAAGCTTACTGTATTTGCGGTTTCATTTGAACATCACAATGCTTTGAAATATGTTCCGTTCTTCCAATACTAAGTATTTTTTTTCCAACAAGGTATTGAATTCAGGGAGAAAGAATAGAGAAAAGTAGAGGATTCTCATGCCCAGCAGATAAAGTAGAAGGTCTGAGATTTATGGATGGGTTAAATGAGAGGGCAAGTAAGGTATTAATTCTATATTTTCACCTTCCAACAAATTCTGCCAGCATCTTATAAATGGAGTTCATATTTTGCTTAACTGATGATGATAGGGTGACTATTTGTATGTGGGGTGATTCCCTTGCAGATCTGTAATGTGATGAATAAAATTCAAATATGCCTTATTTGTATATGCACTTACTTGTAAGCCCAATAATAACTTCAGTATTGTCAGATCCAACCCTTTCTAACTACAAGAACAATCAAACCTGAAAGAAAGCAACACGCATGTGGCTTTTATTAAACACTGATTTCTAAATGTAAATGCAGATTCTGCCAAAAAGTTGCCCCTGCAGCAAAATTGGGTACATGTTCAATTTGTATAAACACATTCATGCACTTTATTAATTGTAGAATAGTTGACATATATTTAACTTTTCAAATGATAAGAAATTTAAAGATTTACATAAATATTTTAAATAAATCCTGCATTCTGGAAAACCAGTAAACACCTATAACCTAGCAATTGTGAGTCAGGGTCTATATTTTTAAATTAAATTGCTTGGTGTCTAATGTGATCATTGGACACTGATTTTTTTTTTATTTATATATATTTGACATCAATTGTGGTCCCCATGGATTCCCCACCACCATTTTACCAGTGCACTGTCACCTCAGTCCTCTGTGCTCTTTCAGCCCTCAACTCATCCCCTCTCCCCTCCCCACAAAGTGTCCTGGTTGTCTTTTGTTGTGGTGGTTGTGGTTTTTATTATTGTTGTTGTTATTCTTTTCCTTGGTCACTTATTTGGTTCCTTATATTCCTCCTAAGTGTGAAACCATCTGGTATTTTTCTTTTGCCTTCTGACTTATTTTGTGCTGAGCATAATCCCATCCATTCATGTTTCTCTGAATGACTCTAGTTTATCTGTTTTGATTGCTGAATAGTATTCCACACTGATGAATTTTTATGCTACTGTTGTCATGAAAATAATTCACCCCTGCTAAGCCTAGAGAAAGAATGCCTCTGAGATTTAATATATATAGAAGTCAAGGATATAGGGCATCTTGCCTGTCCACCAAGCAATCCCCCATCCAAGTACTAACCAGGCCCGACCCTGCTTAGCTTCCGAGATCAGACGAGATCGGGCGCGTTCAGGGTGGTATGGCCGTAGACACCACCAAGCAATCTCACCCTGGCCTCATTCCTTCATTCAACATGAATGGCCGGGGCTCTGTGCATGAGTGTGAGTATAGGAGACTTAGCCTGAGTCCCAATGTGGTTGGTGTATTCGTTTCTGTCTTGATGCACTCAGCTGGAGTGCCAAGGTTGGTGACAGCATTGGCCATCTATTTCTAGCATCCCTCTGGCATAAAGTACTAATCCTCAAACTGGGAATGATGTGATAGGTTGTTCTGGTTGGCCTGGAGGTGACTGGTAGTTGGGGAGAAGCTCTTATAGAAATCTTTTGGAACTTGAGTTCCCATTGCTTCAATGATTTGCCACTTCCAAGCAATTTAAACCTTAGAGGAGCCAGCTCAGCATGAGAAATACATCACATCCGAGGTCCATACCACCACTTTGTTCTTCTCTCGCAGGGCTGCCTGGAGTAGTGCCCTATATATTGATATTGTAGTGATCCTTGCTGATTGAAATGTTATATGTATTGACATTGTATGGGCTTGATTGATGAAAAATATGTGTTCAATTCAGATGGGACAACTTATATTATCAATTAAAAAGCCAACACTGTTTATGAAGCCACTGATAAACAGAAAGACAAGGAAAGATAAAAACCTGGTGTGGCTGAAAGGCCCTGGTTATATCAAAATTTTATAAACAGATAGAAAGATAGAAATATGTATCAAGTTTGAGGCAATTTGATATGCTTATAGACTTTACACCTTTATTCCAGTTTTCTCCAGGATTTGATAAGAGCCAATGGAAATATTTTCTGATATTACATTATTGCAGTGTAGATAACCCCCTCCCCAAGCCCCCATAAATTAATATCATGGGCATTTGCATCTGGCTTGAGTCCTAAGCTAAAACGTCCCGCTTCTGGAAGTAAGCACTCCAGAGATAGGAGCCTGATAAAACAGGCTGCTATTGTCTTCCTTGCCTCTAGTCCTCAGCAACAAGCATCCTTGTGATATTGCTCTAGGGCTGCTTCCCCATCTGCTTGAGCGGGATAGTTTTCTTTACAGCTGTACCTCTGAATCATCCTGGACAATTCACCTAAATGCTTTGAATCTCAGTTTCTTCATCTATAACCAAAATAAAGACAATATATGTCATTTCATCAGAGGAAATAGGTACAGTGTTTTAATGTGAAAAGTTTCTATAAATGATATCTATTAACTTCTTAAGCAATCATTGTATCATGACTCTATTACATATATATTGCTATAAGTTTAAACTCCTATTTTTCCCCAGTTACGTGTTGGATGCCTATCGAATGGAGATAATATTTAATACATAAGCATAAACAAATGCTCATAAAACAAAGAAAACTATTCTTACCTGATTATGTAATAAAGTGTCCCATGCAGATACATTTTTTATTAATTAGAATTAGGTAACTTCCATTCAGAAGGTGCAACAAGTAGTAAAACTGATTATTTTTATTTATTTTTACCAAGGTTTATTTTTCTTCTTGAATCTTATTGAATCATAGCATTCCATTAATGATACCTGATTTTATTGGCCATGTAACTATTTTTTGTTGGATTTCTTAGTCTTTGTTTTGCCATTGAGATCATAAAGTCCACACTGTGTTACACGAGAGACTCTTTAACCTGGTGCTCCCCAGGGAAAAGGAAGTTTCCAGGTGCCCTGCCCCACCCTAAGGAAGGGTGGGGCAGGGAGGTGTAGTTAGAAAACATTAAGACCTGGCTGAGGAGAAGTGGAGAGACATGGAGGAGAAAGAAAACTGGAGGAGATGGAGAGACATGGATTTGAGAGACATGTGAGGAAACTGTGCTTATTTGGCCTTGGACTTGTACCGGGGACTTGGGGAAATGAGAAAGAGAAGACATGGATGAGGGACCTGTGGAGAGGTGACAGTGGAAGAATTTGTCTTGACTTGGATTTTGATTTTGCTCTTTTCCTTCCAGACTTTCTTGGCCCATCTGCCCCTTTTCTGTGGGTCCCACCAGAAGGTGCCTTAGATTTGTGGCAGGTTTGGGGCCTCAGCGGTCCAGCTTTGGGCTGATCCTGTTTGGCTGGGCATTTGTCCACAAGGGGATGGTTAACTTTGGATGTTTCATGTGAAAACTCTTACCTATTCTTACCTTTTTCTCCTCTTGATTGCACACTAATTGCATTGAAGTTCTCTTTCCACTAAGGGTCTTAAGCTCTTGAATATGTTTTCTCTTGAAGCAGTAGATGGCAAAACCCATTTAGAGCAGGCTTGTGTGGAGGTCTGCGGTGCCCCTCACCCTACCCTGTAACAACTTTATTTGTAAGGTGTTATTTTTTATGACACCCAGAAAAGAATAACTTCATATTTTCTTTGAGAAGACTAAAGTAATCCTGATGAAATAGCATTTCAGGTCTGCAGGCTAAGATTCACCTCCTTCAAAGTTAACACTGGCTAGACCTTTTCCATCTCTCTGGCCTGGGGCAGAATAAGGAGTAGGATGTAAAAGTTTTGACATTTTAATTTCTCAAACTTTTGTAGTGTTAGAACTATCATAGTTAAAGGGTTTTCAAGAAGAAACATAATGAGGTCACAGTAACTCATTTATATTGCATATATGATTGTGGGATACCACGGAATTCTCTCCTATAAGGGTTACCACTGGTTTTCCTCTTTCAAATTCAAGCCTGGTTGAGTTTCAATTGGAGATGATAATAGTACTCGTCTCAAAGTTTCACTAGAAAGGAATACTTAACTGACAATTCTATTGCCTTACTTCTAGGCCTGTGGACAGTATTGGTGAAATTTTCTTTAGAATTCACTTTGCTCAAAGAAAAGGGATCACTTTTAACCTTTTCTGAAAATATCAGGTCACCTCTCACTTTGGACGAACTCTCTTTATGGTTCATTCTTTTTAAAAAAAAAATATTTATTTATTTATGCATGTACAAACTGGGGTGTGGGTCAGAGTTGCAAGAGGTGAGAGGAGCCACCAGAGACAGAGCGGGGAGCAGAACAGACAGATCAACTGTAATGCACTGCTGAGGGGAGCAGCAGGTGAGGCAGGAGAGGATTGCTGTGCCATGTGGGTCCCTCTCTGGCTGGGGATCGGGCATCAAACTCACTCTGCTGTGCCACGGATGCCTCACAGTGCAGCACCAGGGAGGCCCCTGGCTCATTCTTAATACGATCCAGTACCAAACTTTTTCAGAAAAAGGAAAAAAAATAGTTAACACTGACTAGAAAAGTCTGTCAAAATGGATATGACTCATTGCTGTATGAATAGGTAGGGTGAGATGCAGGCCAAAATGAGTTGTATTCAAAAGTGAAGGAAGGGAGTTCCCTAAGTAAAGGTAGACAAACGGGTTAAGACAAAGGTATATAGGAAAAGGGGGAGCAAAATCTTGTTTTCATGAGCTGCCGGAGGGTAGGCAAATTGAGCAAGAAGAGAGTATTAGTATTAAACTTTCTCAGATATGATTGCAGATTGCCAAACTACATTTGTAAAATAATACACCAAGGAGAAGAACATTAAAAGGCATTTTGGAGAGTCTGGCACTGTGTGAGCTTCCTTTAAGAAGGCTGGTGATAAATTGTCATAATTGTACATAAAACAGAATATAACTCATTGTGCTGGACATACAAGGAGCTACATTCTTGTCTCTGTCCAGAGTAAATATTGATAATCTGACTTTTTTTATGATCATGAACGTTACTGATTTTAAGTAAATGCATTTTTAAGGTAAATAAATACAAAGGAAAACTTACAAAAATGAAGAAAAGAAAAAGTCCCCCTTCTCAGCAAGGGGCTATGTGAGTGATGCCTGGGTCACTTTTAACAGGGAGGGTGAAGGTGATGTGGGTAAATGGGGGGCTTCTGTGGGATGAGTGAAGGGTTCTTTGAGTCTCCTTAAGAATAGCTTCAGCAAAGTCCCCTTAACCAGCACACAGCAAATTGATTAAGAAAATGGTGTCACTTGCATAGACACAAGTGGGCAAAAGCTGTGTTAAAAGGACTGGAGTGTGCCCACGTGGCGCAGCAGACCTCTCCTGTCTCTCCCGCTGCTCCCCTCAGCAATTTATTTCAGTGGATCTGCCTGTTCTGCTCCCCACTCTGTCTCTGGTGGATCCTCTTGCTCCCAGCAACTCTGGCCTGTACCCTGGCTATTGTATGCATAAACAAATCAATCTTTAAAAAAATAGTAATTAAATAAAGGACAGGGGTGGTTTTGTTAGGCAGACTGAGGGGTACCCCAAACCTTGTGCACTCTACATAGATTCTCCATCCACTGCATAAATGTAAAACATACTCTTAGTGCATAAGACCTTCAGTAGAATAAAAACTTTAATAGAATTAGTGTGCAATCAAAGGAAGAAAAGAAAAGATAATAGTTTCCAGTCAGAAGCCCAGATACCCATCTCCTTGTGGGCAAATGCCCCGTCAAACAGGGTTGGCCCAAATCAGGGCCAATGAGGACCAAAAGCTTGCCACAAGCCTAAGGCGGCATTAGGAAAGGGGCAGAGGGGGTCAGGCAAGTCTGGAAGGAAAGGAAAGAAAAAAATATGGCTCCGTTCTGAGACGGATTCTTGTGCTGTGGTAGTTTTACTAGGCAATCACATGCCGAATCTTGAACAAATTATGTTATACTTATTATTCTACTTTATTGTTGGGGGAATCTGGTTTTGATGTTATTTGAGTACATATGAATTTCAAAGATAAGAACAGCTAATATTTATAGAGATTTTACTTTAGCTCATGACTTAGTTCTTAGTAAGGATTTGACATCGATAATGTCATTCAATTGTCATAGCAACTCAGAGTTGGTTCTTATCCTCATTTTACAGATTTTATATGTTAAATAGTTTTCTAAAGTTTATGCAACTAATTATTATTATACCATGGTGCTTTCATTTATCAGATATCCAGGACTGCTTTCTGATCTTATTAATAGACTACTTTTTTTTACAACAGTTTATAGAAATATTGAACAAAAATTAGAAATTCCTATACACTCCCTCTCCTCCAACATAAGTTTCCTGTTACTAAGACTTTGCATTACTCTGGTAATTGTTACAGCTGATAAGCAAATAGTGACATTGTTAGAAGGCTGGGTAAGGAGCCCCTGAGGCCCTCAACCTGCTCTAAATAGGATCTGCCTTGCACCGCATCAAGACAAAACATACTCCAATGCTTGAGACCTTTAATGGAAGGAACTTTAATACAATTCATGTGCAATACAGAAAAGAGAAGGTTAAGTTTAGATAAAATAGTTTTCACATGGGAGCCTCCCTAGTGGCACAATGGGCTAGGCAATGCACTGTGAAGCAGGCCGCAGCCACTGCACCACATTTTCAATCCCTGCCACAGGCTGGGATGGTGACCCGCATGGCACAAAAGACCTCTCCTGCCTCAGTTGCTAATCCCCTCAGCAGTGTGTTTCAGTCCATCTGCCTGTTCCACTCCTCGCTCTGTCTCTGATGAATCCTCTCACCTCCCATGATTCTGGCCTGTACCCAGCTCTTGTATGCATAAATAAATAAATCTTTAAAAAAAATAGTTTTCACATGAAACAACCCAGTTACCCATCCCCTTGTGGATAAATGCCCAGCCAAATAGGGTCAGCCCAAAGCCGACTGCTGAGGTCCCAAAGCTGCCACAAGTCTAACGCACCTTCTGGTGGGGACCCATAGGAAGGGCGCAGAAGGGGCTGTGCAAGTCTGGAAGGAAAAGTGCAAAATCAAAATCAAGATAAAGCTGCCATTGTTAGCGTCCTTAGGGTCTGATTGGGTGGGTCTTGGCTGACTGTTAACCTTCTCTGCTCCCACTTCAGATTCCTGGAAACTTCCACAGCAAGGACTTCAGTTTAGTTTAAGACTCATTAATTGTTCCTACCCCCACCTCTGGTGTTTGTCCTCAAGGAACCTTCCATTCTAAATTTTTCTACTCTAAGCTTCCATCATTAGGGTTCACTTTTTTAAAATTTATTTATAATTTTTTTAATTTACATATATTTGATATCAATTGTTATCCCCATGTATTCCCCATCACTGTAACACCAATGCACCATCACCTCAGTCCCCCAGAGTTCACATTCTTAGTGTGGCTGTGAGGGAGCACAGGGCTCGAGCCCCATAGCTGCAGCTCCTACTTCCAGGATTTCTGAAAAACAGCTGTGTACATTTCAGAAGAAAGTGACTCAAGTCCTATTAGTTTTTCTCACACCAGGTGCCACTAGTTGTAAAACTTCTATCTTATCTAATAGGTGATTAGGGGTCAGTTGTTTTTGATAAACAAAATTGGCCAAAATCAATATCCCAATCTATAAATTCCTGCCCCTTTTCTTAAGCAGAACTTATGGAGACCCATTCAGAAGCCCATCTGTGACCCCCTGCTCCCTAATTTAACTAAGCAAGTATTTTTAAAATCTGCAGCCTTAGGACCCAAGGCAGGATTCTTTGCATTCCCGCTGTCCCTCTCTGGTGTGCACCTACAATAAAGCTTCATTTCAAACTCACCCACACTGACTCCCCCGTGAATTCTTTCCTGCATGGAAGTCAAGAACCTCTGGGTCCTTCAGCACCCCTGAGACCTAGCAGATGTTGTCCTTTGTTTTCACAAATGTGTAAGACACATCCATCGTTACCGTGTCCATCCAGAATAGTCTCACTGCCTTAAAAATATCCAGCACTCCATCTGTTCGTCATCTCTTCCACCACCGCAGTGACCCCGGTTTTACCTTTTCCAGACTCTCCTTTAGTTTGAACCTTATAGTAGGTAGCTTTTCCAGGCTGCGATCTTTCACTTAGTGGTCTGCATTTACGTTTCATCAACTAGTCTTGTCCCTTTATAGATCTTTTCATTTTAGTGCTGAATATTCCATTTATGGAAGCCTCATAGCTCAGTGAGTCATTCATTATTCAAAGACATCTTGGTTGCTTCCAAGTTTTAGCCATTTATGAGTTATAAAGAACAGCTTTTACCTATTTAGCGTCTGATTTGCACTACCACATTTCCGGCATACATCTTAAGCTATGTGTATATGTGTATGTTATAAAAAACTATCATCATAGTCTAAGATCTATTAGATACATAATCTTAAAATCTACAGAATGACTGTATTTAAGATGTTCAGTCTATGATATATGCAGTTGACATGCAGGAAATGAGATGACCAACTAATTTTTACATTTTCAAAAAAACATAACTGATAAGTAAATGGAGAACTAACTTTGACAATGAACAAAGTCTGTTAAAAGTGCTTATAATATTGTAATAAAACTATCATAAACAAAAAACAATTTCTTTGTTACTCATGCACGTTAATTTTGAAAATAAGAACCAGGGAAAATAGTCATCTCTTTTACAAAGAATAACTGTTTGGTTTCACAAATTCAGGAAAAGATGAGGAAATTTGATGTAGAAGAAAAGGATGTTTTATATGTATGTGTGTGTGTGTAAAATAATTTGTCTATATATATTGTGTCAGGATAATTCTAAACATGATATTTCAATATTTCTTTGGTTATGGCATCTTTAATGTATTAGAGACTTAAACACCAGACAAGCAGCACCTCTCTTAGTGAGGGAGGTGAGACTGTGGTCGTAGTAACAAAGATAAACTGGTGTATAGGAGGAACACATGATTTGATCTCTGAAAATAACGCCTTTCAGTTGATGTTAATTTTTATGGTATCAAAAACCAAACCAAATAAATAAAGCGCATAGACATATCAAAAGAATGCAAATCCAAAGGTTTCTATATAAAGGCAGTGTGTTGCAAAATACCTTCTTTTGGACAATCTACTTTCTCTCATAGAGACAACTAATTTCCAATGTTTTCCAAAGTAAGGAAAGAACATAGTAATATGCAGCCCCAAAATATAATCAGAAGAATAAATTATTAAACAACACCCTCAATATTCTCACAGTATTTCCTTCATGTATAACTTAAAATGACTATATAGAGATACCCCTAAATCAAGTTCACATACAACTAAATGTAAAATTGAGGTAGAAACACTTTTTAAAATTTATTTAACTTCTTTATATATATTTTACATCAGGTGTCATCCCATGGCATTGCCACCACCAGTTCACCCGTACACCATCACCTTAGTCCCTGGTGCTCTTTCTGCCCTAATTGTGCTTCCCCTCCCTCCCTCTCCCCTGCAGAATGTCTCTGAGGTTGTCTTTATTTCTGTTTTGTTTTGCTGGTTTTTTTCTAATTGTTATTATTCTTTTCCCCGATCCCTTGTTTGGTTCCCCTATATTCCTCCTATAAGTGAAACCATGCGATGTTTTAGAAATACTTTCTTTCCACCTGCTACACCTTTTCTTTTCTGCTTTGCTTGTCATGGTAGTCTTTGTGCCTAGGTAAGAGACTGCATGGAAAAAACTCTCATTTGATAATTAACTCTTTGCATGCTGGTACTATTCTTTGGGGGAATTATAAACCAAATTTCACAATCGTGGACCCAGAAGAGAAGCCGTGTCTTTTATACACAGCTGATACCCACCAGTCTGTCCCCTCTCGTTACCTTCAATTTAGGAATGCCATAAAGCATTGCAGAGTATTGGGTCGCAAAGTTATTGGTATATATTCAATTTCTCCAGGCTATCTCAAATGTGAATAAATGATGGGTAGTTTGTCTAAGCTGGTAAAAAAAAAATAGTCCAAAATTATAGACTAATGGCTATTGTCCTTGTCGCTCACTGCTTTCCAAATGCAGATCTTGGCTAAAGCTCTTGTGTACATATGATAATCATATGCCCACACAGAAATGACATCTAATTTCTAGTATAAGCACTCACACAGTAGCATCTGTCATTAGAGGAGATGGCATCAGGGGAGGGCGGAAACACAATGTAGCCACACTGGAGTGGATGGGGACCTTTGACCCAGTGTCCTATGGCTGTGTTATCTTGCTCTCTCCATTTCTCTCTCTCTTACACTCCCTGTCTCTAGGGATCAAGACCAATTCACAGAGTGGTACTGACTTTGGGGAAAAAAATCAATGACCTATTCTCTTGGTCAGAGCATGAAGTGTTGTGATGGCAGTCGGCACAGCAGGGGATGGAGAGGAAAATGAAATGAAAGGATGCAATACCAAGGGATGGGGGATATAATTATGCGTGGAGGGAAGTATGCTCAATAAGCAGATTGCTGGGGAGTGGCAGAGACTAGCTTTTCATAAATATGAAATTGGAGTTGGGTTGAGAAAATTAGGACACTAGAGCTCTTTCTCTGGGTAAGGAAGGCATGATAATAGAGGTTATTTCCATCTCCATTGCTACCTGCCATTTGTCAATCACCTAATTATACTTGGTAGAGAAGGCTACAGCTTAAATTCTCCATTGTACTGAAAGCTTGGGAGAGGATTCTGTTTGCTTTGTTTTGTTTGTCTTTTAAGTCAAACTGTATTTTAGTGAAATGAGAGAGGAAGGGGGAAGAAGGGAAGAAAGAAGGAGGAGAGGAAGGAAGGGGGAGTGGAATGGAGGGAGGGAAAAGGAAAGAAGAGAGAAGAGATGGAAAGAAAGGAAAATGGAAATGGGACAGAAAGACAGGAGGAAGGGAGGGAAGGAAAGAAGGACGATGAGGAGAAAGCAAAGGGAGAGACCAGGACAGGCTGTTCACTTCTGCGAGGTAGCTTACATCTGGCTGAACCCAAGCTTTGGGAACTCGGCCACTCCCCTTTAGTCATTACAGAAGGAGACCTGCCAAGATGAGAAATTACCGCAGGAGGGTTGGATATTAGGATTAATTGTCTTGAACTAGAGCAGTGGAGCAGGTATGCAAGGCACAGCGAGGTGGAGATAATTAGCAGTCTTTACTGCATTTTTATTTTTTGGTCCAAAGAAAAGTAGGAATTTAAGTAATAGTATTAACATTGTTACCACAATGTAACAAATTTCATAAACATTCAGTAAGACAAAAATCATGGTTTTTCAGTTTTTTGATGATTTGCATTAAAAGGAGATTCATCCTTGAGTTTGAAAGATCTTTCATTGTGGGATAACTTACCTTTTTTTCTACCTTACCCCTAAAAAAATTGACTTTACAATATTGACCACTTACCTACTCCTTAAAGATATGGTAATCAACAATTTTATGAATTACTTATGGACCAAGTGAGACTTTGGAGTCATTGGTGTTAAGGCTGAAATGTATCTGGGTATGTTTATCTGTGAAATCTTACTCTGTTGAAAATTATTAGTTTACAATGATATGAAGCTAGCCTGTTACTGAATTACAAAAAACAAGAGGCTCAGGTGATATGTATGTTTTGTTGAAGGATCTACTTTCACAAAGGATAATAGCGTATTCTATGTAGTCATCACATTGTTGGCCTTTGTCTTGATTTTCCTTGTCTAGAGTCTAGTGTAACCACAATGATAGTCCTTGTATCATTTTACATCTCTTATTTACATTATATTATCTGTCGATAACCTGCATATTTTACATTCAAATGATATTTCAATTTTTCACCTTCACATGAATTATCAGCCATGTTTTCTAACTTAACGCATATTGACCACTCCTTAAAGTCTAATAGAAATGTTATATTTTTTAATGAAATATTTGCTATATCTGTGTTAGTTTACTCTTGTTGCTATAAGAAATTGCACTGGGAATTGCTTAAAATAAAATACAGTCACTATCTAACTGTGTGGAAGATAAAAAGCCAAACATGGATTGACAGAGCTATGTCCTTCTGGATGTTCTAGAGCCCATTTTTTGCCTTTTCCAGCTTCCACATGCTGCCATCGTGCTTAGCTTGTACACAGCCTTTTGCCTCTCTATCCTTGGCCTCTCCATCCTTGGCTTCCACATGCTTCTTTCTGACTCTGACTTCGCTACCCGCTCTCCCTCTATAAACCTCAGTGGTCACCTAGGGCCTACCTAGGTAAACATAGATAATCTCCCCAAGATAATCTCTTCATCTAAACATACCTAATTGAGTCAGGTCTGAAAAATCCCTTTGCCATGCACGGGTTCATAGTGAGTGTGTGGATATTTTGGGGGGAATCTCTATTCTGCTTCACACAGCACTCAACATTCAAAAAAATAATTAATTTTTCTTATTTTGGCATACTCTGTTGGAAGAAAGACTGCTTTCCTTTAAAGTCCACATGAAAGAACATTTCATTTTAGTTTGATTGAGTTTTTAAAAATAGGAACGTGGTGTTCTAAAGACAACTCTTAGTACATCAGAACCAAATTATTAGCCCCTCTGATATACCTGAGGAGTTCAGGTTTGGGACTAGGACTGCCTTGCTCCCCAAGTGTCATTGTGGATTCCCAGAAGTTTGATTCTTTAAGCTTACTTTGGGGCTTGTTAATATTTAAATATAAGTGAGGGGAAAATACAGTTTTATTCTCAGAGCTCTCGAAGGCACTGATTGCCTCTTGCTGTATTTCTGGTGTTTCATGCACACCTGCCATATAGTAGATCTGCAGCCAGTGTTTTCATTATTAAATTAATGGTTAAATACATGATGCCTTGGCTTAGTTTTCCTATGGTCACCCAAAATGCCATTTTAATGACTGAGCAAAGAGAATGATGCTCTAAATTCTTAGAATTTTCAGCATCTTTTGGTGGATCGCTGGTGAGATAGAACACTGGAGACAAGGGAGCCCAGACTTTATTAAAAGGTGACTCCATTGACAGGCAACTGCCAAAGGCAGGTGGGTGTTGACAGCTTTTGGGTCAACACAAAAAGCATCTCAAGCTATTGCTTAGGACTGGAACTCAAGAGAAAGGAGTTACTGAAAATATGGTGGCAACCAAATAGAATTGGACTCTGGCTTCAGTGTGAAGCTCAATGATGAAGAGACTAGAACACTAGAGCTCTGTGGAGTTGATAGAAATAATACCATTAGTGAGTAGTAGGTGATAGATGAGAAGGATCTTATGTCCTCCCTGGAGGCATTGGAAGTCAAGACAGGATGGAGGTTGTAGGTTGAATCACTGCATAAAACTTCTATCTGTTGGATGAGGTGAAAATTGACATAACCATCTGGGGAAGTGCTCATAAATTGAGAATGTGACCCACAAAGAAATTAAGCCTTTACTTCATTGGAAAAGGTACTTCAGAAACAGAATAACCTGGAAGTAACTGAGACAGCTTGCTGGGTATTCATGCCATCATCAGTGAGCGAGCAGCACTGTCAAAGCTGCACAGAGTGTACATTCAGTTCTCCAAAGCCTTTGTTTTCCTAGGTAGAGAGGGAAGATGTTGGGAAATGTGATTTGTTCATGTCCTCCAAAGCTGAGTTCTGGATCTTAACTAAAGTCATGGTTTCTTTCAACAGGCTATGTGGCCTTGGGCAATACCCAGCAGAGCGTAAAGGGCCCCTCTAATTTAGAAAAGTGCAGACATCCTTGTCAACACCCAGAGCAACTCTAGCCAGATTCTCTGTCAGAGCCTGACCCTATCAATCAAAGTGGCCTGTGGTTACAGTT
Source organism: Galemys pyrenaicus (assembly GCA_019455555.1). Classification (NCBI taxonomy): domain Eukaryota; kingdom Metazoa; phylum Chordata; class Mammalia; order Eulipotyphla; family Talpidae; genus Galemys; species Galemys pyrenaicus. Next base: position 3,428,736 of record JAGFMF010011680.1, on the reverse strand, counting down.
TTCTGGGAATTGTGGAAAATCATCATCTACAGTAAATCCATTGCCTGGAATGTCTTCGTATCATCTACATTTTATTTATAATTTTGGTGTGTGTTGTCTGTTTGCTTTTGTATCTTTAAACATTAGTGTAACAATAGATAGTCAAAGAGGAGGTAAAATATCTATAATACTATAGGCTTAAAATGCCTATAATTAACCATAATATATTTTAGTTGTGATTTTTATTTATTTTCAAAACAAATTATAAGATGGTCAAACAACATCTTATAATTATCAGGAGAATTCAAGTGAGCAAGATATTGAGGTGACGGCAGTTATGGAGTCACGGGGCTGGCTGGAAGGGCCTCCCAGCATTGCTAATTATAGTCAAGTTCCTAAATATCATGCTAGATCTTGACAGGAAGAAAGATTCTGAGGACCAAGGGAAGAGAGGAAGTTTTCCATGAATAGGTTGTATATGGGCAAAATTATGGAAAAATAGAGACAATACAACCTCATTTTGTATGGTCAAATAACCTGATGCTACCTCTAGGAATGCCAGTTCATGTGGGAAGAGTCATATGAGATGGGGCCAGATTGTAAAGGGTCTACATTAATTTGGCGTTGGAGATGAGCCCTAAGTGACAAATGAACCCGGAGTGACTAGAAAATGTGGACATAATGATATATGGTTTCCACCTCATTGGACTTGGTGAAACACTACACCTTCAAAGAGAAAACAGCCATTATTTTAAGTATTATAAGAAATGTAATGCACATTGTAGTAAAACAGATTCTTAGATATCAAATATTCTGGTTCTTTTCAACATTTAGACCACTGTCTCCACAGTGTCCCAACGAAATAGTCATCATCTGTCTGAACAGATGTGTCTCACCTTAGTTCAGCTATTGGATAAGGTAAGATCTTCTTATGCTGAGCCAAATCTAACTGCCTCACATCTCAGCCCTCTTCCCTGAAATCACATGAACAGTTCTGACTTTCCTCACTCATTATAGATCTGTAATAATTTTGCAAAATTGCCAACCCTCTTTATCCTGTTCTTTCCTCCTTTTCACATCTCAAAGGACATAATAATGACTTTCTACAGTCTTCTAGCACATTTGTGTAGTCATCAAGACCCCTTTTCTCAAAAGAGGGGCCCTAGAAATGAAGTAAAACTATCTAGGTGTGGCATGATGTAGACTGTAACCAGCTCTTCTCTCCCATCCCTAGAAACATACTTTCCTATAAGAACTCAACAACTGCACATGATTGAGCCAATCACAGGTCAGGCATTCAGTCAGTCTCTTACAAGTATGAATATCGCTGTTTTACAAATGAGGAAACTGATTTGCAAAGAGGTTGTACAACTGGACTAGGCTCACCTGCATAACAATTGATAGAGTGAAACACAGATGTAAGCCAGCTCCCTTCAAGGTCTACCGCGTTTCATGATGGCATGAAGTCTTTCATTTACTTGCCAGATTTCCACAGAAAGCCTCTGTGAATTCACAAGGACGCATCTAAGAGGACACTATTCCTCTACAATCCAAGGAAACTAGTCAAGCCCCATTCTAACCACTCTGGCTCTCATGCTCGCTTTAACTACGGTTTGAATTTGTAAGCACACCTGGGATGAAAGTCATTATTGCAAATACAAATTATGCTAGTGGTTGTCAGGAAATGTCAGGAAAGGCATCAGGCTTCAACAGGTTGAGTTGGGATGAGGGAGGAGGAGAAGCACAACACTACGTGAGGTATGCTCATGCCAGTAAGGGATTACTGTGCATTTATTTTCATTTCCATAAATAGAAAATGTGGGCAGCTGTTATTCCAGGTTATTTCTCTCCTGCAACAAAGGTCCCGGGTAATGCCTGATGTCCTGTGATGAGGCCAGCAGGATTCACAGTAGACCTTGGCATCCCTCAACATCCTGCCAGCCATGTTGCCTTTGTTCTTTTAAATCTGACCTCGGAGGCTATTGTTGGCATATAAAGGAAAGATGACATCTTCATTATTCAATGGTGACAGTGGCAAACAATTCTTCATATGCTAATAAAAATTAAAAATAGGAAATCACTTTGGCATTAGCATGAGATGTGTTTTAAGCAAATGATGTGAATTTTTATGGGACATATTTGTTGAAGGCATTTTGGAGAACATCCTTTTACCTGTGGCCTATCCACATCTTTAGGGTAATGAGCTGCTGTTATGGCGTCTATTCAGCCAGTATATCTCCTTGAAATACGAAGACTAATGCAAACTAGAAAGTTATGGGGTTTTCAATTCCTATTTATAATTTCAGAAAACATCCTTAATATTGCATATATTTGTTATTGTAGACTATATTTTGGTGAATATATATGGGAAGAAATAATTATTTCCACTGACTCATTTTGACCTAAGCACTCTAGCATAATTGACTAGAACTGGAGAAAATTGAATGACTGGAAAACATGACCCTGTATTGTGTCTGGAATTCCAACTTTCCTGACAACTATTGCCATTGATATAAAAAATCAATTTCTAATAAATCTTAGAAAATTTTAAAAATTAGCTTATGATTTCTGTAGTTATTCCAATTGCCACTTTGAAAAATAATGACAAATATGTGCTGAGTCTTCTCACTAAGTCATTGTAGGGAAACTGGAGAAATAAAAGTTTTGCTGAGTTAAGTACAACTCTTAATTAAGACAAAAGAAAATGCAATTCTAGACAGGCTTTTAAAAATTTTAGATTTCAAATATTTTAATGATTATATTGCAAGCATATTTTAATTGATAGGTGGATACTTACTGAGGCAGTGTTTCTCTGCTCTTAATTAATGGCATGTTGATAAAGGCATAATTACGTCATGGAAATACAATGGTTCAAGTGAGAACAGAAGTGTAGACTCCATTGTAAGCCAAATATCTTCTCGAATTATGAGGGCCTTTGGAATGACTTCTCCTTCATATGTACTGGATCTGAACGTTGATGTTTACCCTAGTCAGAAGTGTGTTTGTAACAGATACTCATTGTAACCTGAAAGAATAATGAGGGTCTGCTTATTTTCTTCTGGTCTGAAGAGCTTGAAGGAGACGTGACCATGGGTCTTCCACCACAGGATCTTATCAAGTATAAAAATATGTACTGTTTGTGCTGGCTTGGTGATTTCTCTGGACCTAACCAATCTAGAGAAGATAATATAGCAAAAAGTGTCCACCCTGGAAGGAGACTTATAACAGAGGCATCTCCATGAAAGGGGAAGAGACCATGTTCCCCATGCCACTTAATGAGGGCCAGAAATAAGTGGTCAGGTAATACTATAAAACACACAAGGTAGGTGCACATAGGGGGATACACAGGGAAGAGACACAATTCAAGAGTTTGACATTGGTTGGCATAGTATGTCCACTATACTGTCTAACGCCGATTTTTAAAAGAAAGTGAACTAATCAGAAAATGAGAAAGTTCTAGCATGCATCATCCATAATTCCTTTCAAAGATACCCTGAATAGTCATATCAATCTTTCTGAACTACTTCTGGTTGTCTAAATTTATCATAAAATTTCTCCTTGTTGCATATACATATACATATAGTCTTCTCCAGAATATATTTTCTCTGAAAATTTCTGGCTGACCATGTTTTCATAGCACTTCAAGATTTTTAAAAATATTTATTTTAATTATATGTAAGTCAGAGGTGCAGAGGGAGTAAGAGGATTCACCAGCGACAGAGTGGGGAGCAGAACAGGCAGATTAACTGAAATACACTGCTGAGGGGAGCAAGAGGTGAGATGGAGAGGTCTGCTGTACCATGTAGGTCAGCTCCCTGGCTGGGGATCAAACTCAGGCTTCAGTAGTTTCATAGTGCTGAGACTTAACCCCGTGCACTACCAGGGAGGCCCACATCAAATTTTATTCCAATGTCATCTCCAGCCTGATCCTTTCCATACCTGAAAAACACCTTACTCTATTCTTCTCCCATAACACCCCTGCCATCTCTTGTCTAACTATAATTATTTCTTATATGAATATTCTGTCCTGATATCATGAGTAGGCAAAGCATATGGTAATCATCTTTGTCTTCCTAGAATGTGTTTGTAGTTGCCATTGTCACTCAGAAAATATTTATGACTAAATAAATGCACATAATCTGAAATTGAGCAGGTCACCTTCAGTGTGCAGGAAGAACATGTGGCCTGGCAGGTATTGATGTGGTCATCTTTGAAAAGTACAAGGTGTCATATGCTTAAATCTCTTATGGGAATAATGGCAAACTCTCCAATATCTTTCCTTTTCCCCTCCCTTTTTCCCTTCCTTCTTTTCTCCTCCCTCCCTTCCTTCCAGCAATTATTTTCCAAATCTTTGTTGAATAGTTTTTCTGTGTCAGGGATTAAGAATAAAAAGAGGATGTGGAGGTAGTCTTATGGAGTTACCATCATCTAGCAGGAGAAACCTGGGATATGAGGAAATAATTATAAAATGCTTTTGTTAGTAGATAAAGTATTGAAGAACATAGAGAATGGAGAATTACCCAGGTATATTGTAGAAGATACTTCCAATCAGAAAAGACTTCCATGAAGGAGAGATATGTATAATGCCTAATGACTTAATAGGTGAGTAAGCATGCTTTAGAATAAATCATGGAAAAAGAAAAACCAGGCAAAAAGAAAAGAACAAGAAAATACATAATGGTAAAAAAAATTACCAAACAGTATTGAATGTATACAAGAAAATAGAAAATTTGTTATTGAGCTGAAATGCAAGGAATGACTGATAGAATGATAAAACATAATGTTGGTGAAGTTGATATGAACCATATCATAAATATGATATAAGTTATGAAAACTATAGTATGGCATATTGAACATATTGATTTATTACTCATTCCATAACTTCCAAGCATGGATTTGACATAATAAAATTGGTTTTGCTCAGTGAATAATTAACTTGAGGTGTAGGACAGGAAGCAGAGTCACTCATGAGAGAAATGAATGTAAGATAGCATAGAAGAGTTAGGAATTATAATTTAAATTTTAAAAAATTCTAAAAATGTTTGAAAACTTTTTTTATTTTTTTAAAGATTTATTTATTTATGCACAAAAGCACTGGGGTACAGGCCAGAGGTGTGGGGGTGGTGAGAGAATTGACCAGACAGAGCAGGATGCAGAACGGGCAGATTGACAGAAACACAATGAGGGGAGCAGCGGGTGAGGCAGGAGAGGTCTGCTGTGCCATGTGGGTCAGCTCCCTGGCAGGCGGCAGCAGGGATCGAACTCATGCTGCAGTGGCTGTGGTTTGCTTTCTAGTGCATTGATTAACCCACTGCGCCACCAGGGAGGTCCCCCGAAGACTATTTATTATATAGAAGAAAAGAGAAGGATCCAATGCTTTAGCTGAGCAGTGGTAAAATTTGGTGGTGTTATAAATAGGTTAGGACAATGAGGAGCTGGTTTATGAAGGTGAAATGAATGACTTAGAAACACCAAACTGGAATTCTGTGGTCTATCTAAATGGAAAAATCTAGAAGAAGGAAGATATATAAGTCTTATGATTAAGGGACAAATTTAGACTATGATGATATATCTGGGAGAAATCAGATGGATATAGATCCTCTAAGAATGTATAAATTAACTGGATATAGACATGAGTGAGAAAAGCAGTAAAATAAACCACAAACTCTAGATAATACTAATATCTCAGGTGAATACATTGGAGGGATGGATAAAAGTGATGTAAATAGTATCAAGAAGCCATTTAAGAAGCCTAGAAAGTTAATTAAAATAAATATTTCTTTATATTTCTCAATTTGCTATAATATAAAGTCCAAGGGAATTAAGACATTCAGCTCCTTTTAGCTACTTAGTCCACTGCTGTATCCCATATATGCAGAACAATGCCAAGGACATAGTAAACACTCAATATTTATTAGTAAGCCCCTGATGACCTTAACGAAGCAGTGAGGTCAAATGCCCAGTGGCAAAGTGGTAAAGACTCTAGCGGTCTAGATTTTTTTTGAAAATTTTAGATGGCTGTTGGAGAAGAGAGTCATTGAGAAGGGATGAAGGGATGGAATAAAGTAAGCACTTTCAGGGAGAGAAAGCCTTAGAATTACTCACAGACAGAGATAAGTCTGATATTCCGGACTAAGAGAGCATGAGTACAGGGACACGGTCCCAGAAGAAAAGGCAAAGGGTTAAAATCAGAGCTTAAGCAAGTGAATATTTAGCAGAGAGGGGGAACCCTTCATCATTTGAGAAGACAACAAAAGGGAAGGACAGAGGGAAATGTGTTGGCTGATGACAATAGCACAGCATTGAGAGAGCCTTAGAGCCTCTATTTTCAATTAATAAGTTGACAAAAAGGAGAACAAAGTCAAAGACGATGCTTGAGAAGAGTGGAGAAGCTTTGTGGAAGACTTCCAGGAGGAATACTAGGGAGACCATTTACATCAGGGACCATCTATTTATAGGGCTCTGCAGAATAGATAATAAACCTTAATGATCCAGGCTAAGTGAATAAAGGCGTATTTTCCTAACACTCCTTATTTGAGATTTTTAACCGGTTGTGTTGGCCATAAAGAGGGATGGGCAGAGACAGAGCTTCTGACCAGCTGTGTGAAGGTACCAAACAAGGGAGGTTAAAGATAGAAGAAAATTTCCTGACACTAATGAGGCTACCTAGAGAAGGCAGTTGATGAGAAGAAGGATGTCCTTTTCTCACTAAGCCATTGACTTTTAAAGGTCCAAGAAGAATCTGCCATAGGGGATGACAAAATTCACAGTGTGATGCAAGTCGTGGGCAAAGGAAAAGGGGAGGTAAAGTAAAATGGGGATAAATAGATTTTAAATGAGGACACCCTATAAAAAGGTAAATCATTAGGCCAATGATGTTTTGCAAATTTGGTGGATTATTAAGACTGCATCTAGGTAGGCAACTTGATGGCTAGATTTGAGAGAACAAAATAACTAGTTTTCTTCAGTAGACCAGAGAGACGTTTCTACGTTTGTGTCCACACATCTGGATAGAAGTACTGAGTGATTCCTCTGAGCCTTGTAAGCCATCATCTGGGGAGTGTTTGCCTCTAAGTGGAAATGTACCCCAAACTGAGATGTATAACCTCATTCGTAGCCCTCAGTGTCTTTGTAGACTCTGCAATATGAACGAGGATTTAAAAAAACGGCACCTCTTTTACATGACATTATTTAACCACTAGATTCCTTATTACTTTTGCATGACAGAAATCTTATGTCCCCTCGGGTTCATCTTTCTGAAGCAGTCTATGTGGGACAGTCTCTTAGCTTCAGCCATCCTTCCATGTTTATTCTGCCGGGGCAGCATCTACGAAGCTTTCAAGTCTGTGAAGAGAGCTCGTTTAACCTTATAAAATTTCTGGACAGACAAATGTTTAATTGTCCAGAAGTCTCTCTTCTGGACTTCATTAACTCCAGGAGACCTAAGAGACATTTTGAGATAAATATGACCTGATGAATGCCAACATTTTGTAAGATTGGAAGCCTCATCTATAAAAGCAGTTTACAAGAACATACACTGGTAGCTTTTACTCCATGGACGTCTGTCTTCCTATAGTTTAAGGTCTTTCCCATCCCCTCCTACAAGCACATGGAAATGCCAGCCATGAGAGCTTGAGAGAGACCCCAGCCCGTGTTTCTCAGCAATTGGGTGAAGGTTTGCACTGCACTTTCTTTTTTCTCTTGAGGATGCCCTGAAATTGAAAGCTGTCTTTAATGTCAGCTGCATGTGGGGACCTCTGCAGAAAGGTGATCAAAAAGAGCCCCTGCCTTAGGTGCCCTTTGTCTCTGAGGAAGGTGATTCACAGCATCTGGAGATGATGGGACGCATGATTAACATCACCACCGAGAATGATGAATATCTTCTTAAAGCACCTACTTCCAGATTATCCATCATTTCATTAGAGTGAAAAAGTTCCCTGTGAGAAGGGGCTGGCCCTCTGAACCATGAATAACTCACCCACCCCTTGACATGTTTACTAATTGAGTAGCAGAGCGGGCTTAATACTTTAATATATTTATACTAAGCAAATTATGACTTTTTTTCAATGCTCGGGGTGAGTTTGGGATTGTAGTGAAATAACAAAGTGCTTTTGTTTGGCAATTAAAGGTCATTTTATGATTAATACTAAACTTAACCCTTATTCTTGACAGAAAGCATTAATTTTTTTGTCATAAACCATTGACCAGATTTCTTGTGAGGGATTTTTGCTATGCAATATTGGTTAATTTGCACTGTAGATGTGACATTTAAAGGATTCCTCATTAACCAGGGCCTTTGAAAGCATCTAGTTTTAGTGTGGGTCCGGAGTCCATGAATTTACTTAGTGTTTTACTTAAAGAGAGATTATGCATTCAGGAGGAGAAAGTGCACAGATGATGTCAGATGTTCTGTATTTTCTTCATTCCCAGGTTAGAATGAAATACCTACTTAGCATAGTGGTGATTCCCCCAAGTACTGAAGCCCTCCCAGAATCCTGAAAAGCTATTAAAACTCTACTGCAAGCTTGTTTTCTGTGCATGGCTTATTTAGATAGAAAACCAAAAAAAAAAAAAAATGATCTCTACAAGTCAAATAACAGATCGCTTTTTATTAACTGAATTCCAAGTATTTATTTCTGTGTCTGTTTCAATGACTTGGATAAGTGGCTTCTTCACTTAAGTTTGATGGCATAAAAATTCAAGAGAAATATCAAATTCATATTTAACTTCAGAAGCCATCCCCCTCCTGTAATGTGCTGACACTAGGCATGGGTTTGAGATTTGGTTTTTCAAGTAGGAAGGCTGGGTCAGAACACATCGCAGCAGTGGAGAAATGTGTTGAGTAAGATGTGTTCGGTAATTACTTGCTAAATGTGTTTAGTAAGTGAAGTAGCTTCAGACACCAGTCAGGGTGGGTAATCTCATAGTCTTGATGCTTACAGGTAAGGAAACAGGTAAGGCTCCTTTAGACACCAAGGTGAGGTCAATGTCGCTATACTCGCCAACTGTGACACATTTGATTATGGTAAAATACATATAGCACAAAATTGATGATTTTAGCCATTTTTAACTGTGTACTTTAGTGACATAAAGCACACCATCGTACAACCGTCACCATTGCTTATATGTATAAATGTAACTATATTTGTTTTTACAATACTACTGGTTATGGTCCCTAAGTTGTGAATTATCCCCCTGGCTTTATTTTATAAATAGAAGTTGTACTTGATCCCTTTTGCCCATTTCACCCAACCCCTAACCCTTTGACAACCACCAATTTGTTCTCTGTATCTATGAATTTGGTTTTATTTTATTTGTTCATTCATTCTGTTTTTAGATGACAGAGAAGTAAAATCATATGGTATCTGTCTTTCCCCAACTTATTTCACTTAGTATAATGCCCACAAGATCCATGCACATTGTCAAAAATGACAAGATTTCATGCCATGTTTATGACTGTATTGTTTTTACATGCCACATCTACTTTATCCAGTCTATCAATGTACATTTTGGTTGTTTCCATACCTTGGCTATTGTATATGAAACTGCAGTGAATATAGGGGTGAAGACTTTATTTTTGACTATTGTTTTCATCTTCTTTGGAAAAATATCCAGAAGTGGAACTGTTGAATCAGATTAATTCTATTTTAAGTTTTTGAGGTAACTCCATGTAATTTTCCACATTGGCTCTGCCAATTTACATTTCTACCATGTATCTTTTTGGCCACAAACAACTAAGTCTGAGTTCAGGAGAAGAAAATGATGTGAGATTTTGGTCATTGGCATTATTTTCAGTTAGCATGTACCAATTATCTGGATGGAGTTGGGCCTTTCGAGTCATGTCAACAAAGATTTCTTTGCTTGTGTTGAACGGAGCTTTAGATGCTTGTGAGGGAAGATGCTGTGTAGTCAGTGTTAGAGGGGGTACAGGGAGCTCTGCTGTAGCCACACTAAGTGACCTGAACCCAGAGTCCTAGATTGGGCCAGGAAACACTCACCCGAGCAGTGGACACATGTGGCCAGGAGGAACACCGCTCTGATATTGTTGGTTCCATCTGTAGCCAGGGATTTTCACTTAAACCAACTATGTCTATTGACACTTGAAAGATCTCTTCCTTCCATCCTACTATGGCCCCAAATCTCTTCAGAGTCACAGTGTTTCATTAATTCAGAAACATTAAAGTTCTTCTGGTGAGATGACTCTAATGAGATGTAGGTTGTCACATCAGAAGGTTAATTTCCTACCTCATATTTCCGTCTGCTGTACTCAATTTAAGGCTCAGAACTGAGGGGCAAGTATTCATGTGACAGATGTTGATGTATAGGGGACACGTGGGTTTGTGGTCAGGCGTCCCTGAATTCAAATTCTGGCTTTCAATTTCTTACCACTTATGAAGCGGGGGCAATTTTATGACCTAAGATATATGATTGAGACTTGGTATTCAAAATGTGGTCCATGGATTAGAAACATTGATGGGAATCCCCCCTGGGAATCAACAATTTAATGAGGAATTAAGTGATTCATGTGTGCATTACAGTTTGGGAAGTCTACTAGAGAGAACAGTGATAAAAAACATTCTAGAAGTCACATGTTCAAGGTTTTTAAAAGATATAAACTATGACATAAGAGAAGTGCATTGCTGTAATAGTTCTGATGGCTGAGGCCCTACAGTGAAACTCCTTGGATTAGATAATGTCTTTCCAGCATCTTCCCACTGGTCAGGAGCAGGGCACCAAGACCATGGTCTATCGGCTCTGAGTGTCTGCTCCATACCTGAGTGTTTCTGTGGCTCATTCTTACCTTCCGATGAGGCATCCTTTTATTTGGGGTTCAGCATATCCTCTTAGAGTATAATGTGGGGGAAAGGCTTGATTAGAGTTCATTTTGAACTTTAAATATTTTCTTCCCTATTTTCAACTCTGGAATTTCGATGTTAGGTTAAATTTTATAAAGTTCTGCTTTTGGCTTAGTGTTTTTAAAATCACTGTCCAGTAAAGCCACTTAGGTTCGGAGTTTCCTCCCTTGTGTGACCCTCTGTCCTACAACATCCCAGAGAGTGAAGGTTAGAAGACTCCATGTAGGCCTAATGAACACTGTGTAATCTTGCTGTGAGCAGAGGAAACACCCCATGAAGAAATTGTGACAGTTATAGTTGCCTACAGACAGAAAGTTCTCTTGTCTTGTACCAGAGAAACAGGAGATATTAGAACATATCAATTTGCTTTTCACTATAGGAAGGCAGTGTGTGTGTGTGTGTGTGTGCGCGCGTGCACATATGCGCATGTGCGCATAAAGTAGAATATACAACTGGAATGGTTGTGTATTCTGGGCTGATATCTTTTGACATCTTTGTATATAAAGAAAGGGAAAAATCATCTGGACACACCCTTTCAATGAAAACACAAAGAGATGTTGAGTGGAAACTAGAATAGCTAAAGATGATCTCATGGAAAGTTTTCCTTCTTATTAAATTTCATTTTGTTTTATTTTTGCCTGGGAATTCATTTTGACTTGGTGAGAAGAAGGGAAGCATGTGGGACCAGGACCAGTAGCCCCTGTTAGCTGAGTTATCTTGGGCAAGTTACTTCCCTTCTGTGGATCTCAGTCTTCCCATGACCTCATCCAAACATATGAAGAGCAAAGGAAGGTCAGAGGGGAGAGGGTTAGCCCCACAGCTGTAAGAATACAATACCATGATTTTCAGGATTACTCACTATTTCTGCAACGGCCTGTCTAGTCCACCAAGATTCAACTTCAGCCAGTCTCTTCTCTCCAGATCACGACCCTTGGGCGCAGGTGCATGGAGCAGAAGGCCCTAAGCCTTACTTAAGCTGCATTCTGAGAAGACCTCTCCCTGTGGGTGCGGATCCCTCAGGCGTCAGGCCTCAGCACTCCCATGCTGGGGGCTATTTGTCCTCCTCTTTGCCCTCTCTGCTCCGTTGCGGTCGTCCTGATTTTTCCCTCTATGCAACTGCTGTCCAGACCAGCTGCACCCACTACATCTTCAGCAGTGGACCGAGGAGGGTATTAATCATATTTTTGAGGAGGACACTCTGCTATTTATCTCCCTGACACCTCCAGCGCCGGGCGCGCCGGCCTGCCCACAGCCCATTGACTGGTGAAATCACACATTACCCTGCTCCATTGCCTTTCCCTGCCCTCCCCATTGACTGGCTGTTCAACAGTGCAGTGGTGTTTGTTCAATCAGACATAATTTATACCTTTTTTGTTCTTTCTGGAGAGTGCATGTTGATTTTTAGTTGAAGTGCAGCATTTCCAGTCTAATTTCAGGTTAAGCAAAACTGAGACCAAAGATGTTAAAAATTTCCGCTGTCATCACTCCCCTACTGCCATTGGCTGCATGGGCCTTATGGGGACTTGTGGGCTCCTACCAGCAATTGTTTCAAGGAAGGTGTTACGGGTTTCCCAGCTTGGGTGTTTTGCTATGAATTGTGTACAGATGTACTTTAACACACAGCCTCCACCTTGCCTGCAGAAGTTCTCTGCACAGAAGCAACCCGTCCTTCATCCAGCTTCCCTGTAATTCCTTTCTTCCTTTCTGCGTAATCTCTCATTACAAGTCCTTCTGGTCCGTTTGCCTCCTGCATCTCATAGCTTGATTTGTCACTTATCTTCTTACTTCTTTTTTTTTTTTTAAAGATTTATTTATGCATACAAGCACTGGGGTACAGGCCAGAGGTGTGGGGGGAGGGTGGTGAGAGGATTCACCACAGAGAGCAGG
>JAGFMF010011680.1:3341330-3415887 GCA_019455555.1 Galemys pyrenaicus | reverse complement strand
AGCGGGCACAGCAGGAGAGGTCTGCAGCGCCATGTGGGTCCCCTCCCTGGCCGGCAGCAGGGATCGAACTTGTGCTGCAGTGGCTGCGGTTTGCTTCATGGTGTGTTGCTTAACCCACTGCGCCACCAGGGAGGCCCTATCTTCTTACTTCTTAACCCCTGTATTTTAAAATGTAAAGGAAGGGGGAGGGAAACAGAGCAGCTTAATGAACTGCAATCATCCAAATATGTAAATAGCATTAATAATTAAATTAATTGCTGATTAGCTAGTCAGTACACTCAGTAATAAGCTGGCTGCGGGGGACAAAAGGCTCTGCCACCAGACACCAAAGTGACTCGGCTCTTTGTTTTCGAAAGCACTTTTCTCTTGAATGCATTTCCAGCTCCAACATTAATAAGTGGTTCAAAATCTGCCTGATTATGCTGAATAGGCAAGTTAAAGAAAAGAAAGGAGGGCCTCCCCTGGTGGCGCAGTGGGTTAAGCAACGCACCATGAAGCAAACCGCAGCCACTGCAGCATGAGTTCGATCCCTGCTGCCGGCCAGGGGGGGACCCACATGGCGCTGCAGACCTCTCCTGCTGTGCCCGCTGCTCCCCTCAGCAGTGTACCTCTGTTGATCTGCCTGTTCTGCTCCCTGCTCTGTCTGTGGTGAATCCTCTCACCCCCCACACCTCTGGCCTGTACCCCAGCGCTTGTATGCATAAATAAATAAATCTTTAAAAAAAAAAAAAGAAAGGAACATTCAATCAAGAGTTCTGTGAATTGCTCAGGGACTTACTCAGCAAGCAATTATGATGTCCCTACTATGTGCCAAGTGCTGTGTGAGCAGCTGAATTGATTTTGGTTTCACACACACACACACACACACACACACACAGGTAAGTGGTTCATTTACTTAGTTATTTAGAAAGCAAACTAAGATTTTTGCTCTTCATGTAAAACCAGACACGCACCTCCAATCCAAACTCCTCCTTGCCTTCCTGTGTGACTCACATGTTGTCTAGGAGAAGGAGGGTGCTTCTGTCATCGACTTGAGCTTAGTGGCTCTGCAAACAGTGATGACTTTTCTAAATTTCAGTTTTCTCATCTAAAAAACAGCATAAATGTCAGTTCTGAATGAAGTAGGATATAAAAGCACCTGGCAGGTCATAGGAACACACAAAATATGGATTTTCCTTTTTTTCTTTTATTTTTTCCCTCCTTCCCTCCCTTCCTTCCTTCCTACCTTCTGTGGTTAAATGGCCTCGTACAATGAAAGGTCTGTAGGATACGGAATTGGAGGTCTTCTTGTTTGTCGCCTGGATTCTTCAATTACTTTGGCCACATTCCTGATCTCAGTTTCCCTTTTTCTAACATGGGTATAAATATGCCTACTTTCTGAGTTTGTGTAAAATCAGATTTAATGATGGGGTAGTAAGCATCAGATTCCCAGAGGAAATGAATGTGTTATTTCTCCTCTATTTCTAAAGGAGATGTGGATCGGGCTTCCACACCCTTCTTGCTTCTTGGTGCTCCAGTTAAATATTTTAAAAATAGAAGTTTAGTCAAGCTAGCTCATATAAGAAGGATAGAGTTTTATATAAGAGGTTCTTCCACACTTTCTTTAGAAATCTTATTAAAGGAAGAATATAGAAGAAAGCATCAGTGAGTCTTCTACACAACAGAATTGGAAAGATGAGAGCTACTGCTACCCTCTGATTTCTCAGCATCACCCTCTGCCCAGCTTTCCAATTTTTTTATTCTCTTGCATATATATAGCCACATCCCCAGTTGTACACAGGGAAGAGTCAGCTCTCCCAAATCTTATGCATACTTGAATTCAAACTGCCTGGCAAAGAAAATCTGGTTGAAATTGCTTATCATGTAGGGAAGAACTATTGCCTTCCAGGTCCTTATACCAGCTAATTACTGAACTCCCAGGAGGGTTAGGTGATCCAGTCTGTGACAATAGCCTTATAGAGACCAGTCCAGAAGGTTCCTTATTCTGGGACAAGTGATACTTTACACAGTGTGAAAGCTGCTGGACAAATTGACTCCCAAATTGACACCCAGAACCATTGAAGTAAAGTTTTTTAGTCTTCCCTGTTAGTACATTGAAAAACCTCATGTTGGAAGAGCTTGGGTAAACAGAGAGAATGAAAGAGAAAAAGAAAGATGAGAGCATATTTTAATTACTCCAATACACTCCAAAGGAAATCTTTGAACTATCCCAAAGTTTTCTTACAACAGAAGCGGGTTCTTCCAATTAACTTGTTTAGAAGAATTTTCCAGGCTGTCTTGTAGAGAATGTCTCTGCTGGTGGAGATAACATCTTAATAACCCAGAGAAGCCTTTTCAACTCTAATTGTAATAAGGTTTTGAACTCAACAGAAGAGCTTGACAGAGGTGAGAAGATGCTCTCTGCCAGCGTGCTCTGCGGGGAATGTGGCCAGGCAGTCTCCGGAGGCTGGAAGGCAGTGCCACCCTCATTAGGGACCTTCCACCACAGAAGCAAGGCCTGACCCACGCATCCCTGACAATGAGGCAGGACCTCAGAAAAACACAATACGGAGGAGGAGATGTGACCCAAGGAGGCAGGGAGATATTTAAAAGAAAGAATAAGAAATAAAGGCTCTCATAAAGTCAGAAGCTAAAAAAATGTTTATTCTCTGTGTCAGCTCAAAATAGTGATGTCAAGCTTAATCACCCTGACTCAGAAGGTGGTTCCTAAATGACAAGTTGTGAATTCTCAGGAGCATTCAAAAAAAATAAGTTCCCATATTGAAGGAAGCTGTTTATCTCCAGCAGCATTTTCAAGAGATTTGTCTTTTCTCAGGACTTAATGATTGGGAGTTTGCACATGGACTAGTACTTCAAGTTAGGGTTTTTAATTTTTGAGCAGGAAACAAAAAGGGGGGATTATATTTTCACTGATATGATAGAATTTTGTCTGATTAATTCAAAACTATTTGCCAAGCTTCCTCTGAGTTGTAAGATCTGTAGGTGGTTCCCTCTAAGAGTCTCCCATCGATGTCCATGATGCCTCTTTCCTAAAGGGAATCTCTTCGTCTGTTTGCAAATCAGAGATGAGAGATTGTCTGGCTCAGGTGGGTGTAAAATCCATCACAGATAAATGTCATTAAAATGTTCCTGCCACGTGATTTTATGAGACTGTCCTCCTGGAAGATTTTCAGGTCCACCATTATGTACTGTGACTGCAGCCCAACTGTTTGGTTATTTAATTTATAAATGAGGCCAGAGAGGAATATAGTAGTGCCCTGCTGACTTTCTCCTGGATTGCTTGACAGTGCCTGTTCTAGGATAAAAACCTCACTCCAGATCCAGTGCTTCTACTTGGCCAGGGTTTTGAACTCCATGCTTGCAAACAGGTGATAGAGCGAAAGATAAGAGCAGAGTTTGTTTCCTGACCCACTTGATTCGGAATTTTTATGTAAAGAAATGGATAAGCCTACTTTCCTAAGAATAACTGTATCTTCCTAAAGAAGATTTGGCTGGTATAACATTGTGTGGACACACCATGGGACACTATTTCATAGAAGGTACCGAGATTTCATTTGAGAGGAACAAATATAAAATGAACAGGACTGGCCAAATAATATGAGGGAACCGGTGAAAATAAAAAGGCAGAAAACCTTAATTTTTCAAAAATTAAGAATTTCAACATGACAACACTGAAACATCAGGCTGAACATGGGGCCCTGGGCAGTCACCCTGCTTCTAACCAATCTGTGATGTGAGCAAGTGTGGCTATTTCTCTTCAGGGTTGCCCCAAGACCCAACTAAGGAATTATGAAACTGATTAATAAAAGTAATTAGCAGAGAAATTTGCAGTTAGTGTACAGTTTTGTTGATGTCCCATTGGTTTATAACAATGTGTGATGAGTGTTCCTGAAATCTATTCTCTTAGCACATTTTTAGTGTTAATACAGTATTGTTAAGAGCAGTCACCATGATTCCACTTTAGATCTCCAGCCTTAACCGTCTTATATAACTGAGCACCCCCTGGCAACCTCTTCCCCATTTCTCCACATTCTTCCATCCAGTCCTTACTAAATAATATTCTCTACTCTGCTTCTTTTACTTTGACATTTTTATTTTAGAATTCACATACAAATTAGATCAAAAGTGTTGGATATTTGGTTTGTTTGCATATCTTGGCTATTGTGAACAATGATGCAATGACCATATGAGTACAGTTATCTCTGTGATATTTAATTCCCTTTGGATATATATCCAGAAATGGTATGACTGAGTAGTATGGCGTTGCTACTTTTAATGGTTGCACCAACTCACATTCCCACCGATAGTGTGCAAGGGTTTCTTCTCTCCATATCCTTGCCAACAAATACTGGATGATGTTACTCATGTGAAATATAAAGCAAAAGAACTGACACAACTAAACCAAAATAAAGTCTAAATATGACTGAAGAACTCATGCTACTGGGGGGAGGGGGAGTGGGATCAAAGGGGAAGAGGACTTTGAGGGGAGGTTGTAGTGCAGTGATAGACATCTGAGGGGGTATAAACCTCTTCTCCTAAATCATATAGTGTTATAAACCAATGTTACCGCAACAAAAATATAAAAAGACTTCACCAAAAACTGTTGGCATTAATTTATATATTTTTTTCTATTTTGTAGTAGTTTTAATGTGAACTCAACATACAAAAAAGAGGTACATTCATAGACACTAACTGAAAACTATCCCCCCAAAACCTAAGAAAACAATGCCATTTTTAACAGCATCAAAAAGAATAAGGTACATAGGAATAAATTTAACCAAAGGGTTGAAAGATCTCTTCATTAAAAACTATAAAGTGCTGATGAAAGTAATTGAAAAAGTCTCCAGTAAATGGAAAGATACCGTGTGTTCATGGACCGGAAGAATTAATATTTCTAAAATGTCCATACCACTAAAAGTAATCTAGAGATTCATGGCAATTCTTACCAAAATTCCAGTGGTAATATTCATAGAAATTGAAAAAAAATGTCCTAAAATTCACATGGACCAACAAAAGACTGTGCATAGCCAAAACAATCTTGAATAGAGCACAAAGTTGAATGTTTTACACCGTTAAACTTCAAAATATTTTACAAAGCTATTAAAATCAAAACAGCATGGTGTTGGCATAGAAAACAAATACATAGATAAATGGATAAAAGGATTTAGGCAAGATACAAACCCAATGGTTTAGGGCCAGTTGATCTTTGATAAAGGTGCCATGGAAACACACTGGGAAAGGACACTTTTCATTAAATAATGGGGAAACTGGTTTCCATGTGTAAACCTCTGTCTTTAACATGTGTGGGTACCACCATGTTGATGAGGCAGGAATCAGCATTCAGACACCCCCCACATTTTCTGCATAACTAATTGCCCCAAGTTACTCACTAGAAAATAAAAGGATGGATTAGGTAAAGCTGTCACTGCTCTAGTGAGATAAAGAGCAAAATGTAGATACTAGTAGCCTAAAGGCAAAGCTTTCTGATTTCCACACAATGTCCAATATACTTTTTAATCTTGTTCTGAACTCACTGTTTCCCCTTGATTATTTTAGTGTAACATTTTACAAATATAAACCAGCATTTAGATCATCAAATATAAACACACTATCTCTGGAGCAGGAAGCACGTGACCACCAACAGCAAATGATGTTGGACTTGTTAGCTCTAGAACATGGCACCAGATGGAACTGTGTCTGACCTAGCAATGACTCGTACTATGAGAAAGAAAAACATACCAATATGATAGTTACTTTGATATGATTTTAAGAATAGCCCTTGTCACTGGACAGACCTGGGTTAAGTTCTGATTCTGCCACTAACCATGAGCTCCCAGACACATTGCTCTCTAACGTTCATTTTCTCAGAATCTCATAAGAGTATTTGAATAAATACTTAAGCAACTAAGGGTGTGAAGTGCTCAAGGAGTAGTAGTAATAGCTGTAAATTACTACAATGGCCAATCCATAAGGTAATCTGGGTTCACCAGAATATGTTCTATACAATGCCCTTGGTAGCATATATAAAATATTCATTGCCTCTTATCATTTTGAGAAAACAAGAAGCAGTTTCTGGTATTTCCAACACCACACTGTCTGTCCTATAAAATGTCACTCCAGTTGATTACCCAGTGTTTCCCTTTTATATCTGCAGCGTACTTTCTGAAGAGTCTCCCATCAGTGATCCAAATGATTCATGTGTGCTTTACCCAGAACACTCTGTAAGATACTAGGATAATGCAGTTTTGACAATCAGTATAATTTTAACACAAAGTGTAGTTTTAACAATCTGTTGCTATTTAAGAAGTGGAGAAAAGTCATGATTTAGATATAGGGAAAACATGAATAAAAAATTATGCTTTTCACATTCTACCTTTGAACTAAAAATGTTTTTGTCCAGTAGAACACTGAGCCTCTTGAACAATTTTAATAATTGAATTCATTAATAGCAAAGGAACATCTGGATTGAGTCACTCCCCAACACACACATAGACATACACTCACACACATACACATATTATACACAGAATAAAATTTTTCTGGGTGAGGCTGGGGATAAAAGGAGGTCACTAGGTTCTCAGAAGCTGGGACGCTCCATTCTCTGGGCCAGAAGCCATTCCTGTTTTAGTACCCTGACCCACCATCCAGTGCTATGGGACTCAACTTGTACATCCTTCAAAATGTCAGAGTGTTAAACTAAAAGCAGTATGAATTTTTAATAAATATGCATTTAAAAATCTGCAGGATACTAATGCTAACATTTTGAAATTTTCTCGAAAGTGTTATAAGGAAGAATAATGTAGTGTATTCGTACCTACAGATACCGCTACTTCAACTAATTACTCCACTTATGTATTTTAGCATATTTACATGGAGTGTGTATACAATCACACATTTCCTATATACCAGTGAATGTATGCATACATACAGAGAGTGTGTATATATAGACATGTGATACAGTATGTTACTGTGTTCTCAAGCCCACCATCATTCAACATCTTGCCAAATAGCATTACAGGCAAAGCGCCAGATCGTCTCACTTCCCCACTGAAGTCACTTGGAACATATCTGAAAGTGGCAAAATACATTTGCCAAGTTATGTGCATAAAAACATCCTTTGATCTTTCAGAGTCATAAATATGTAATAAACTACATGATTGCCCTACTGATCTGTCCAACATCAATCTTACCTTCCCTTTTTATGGGTTCATCAAAATAAGATATGATCAAGGTACAAAAGAGTTAAAGAAGCTATTTATTTTAATGTTTCCTTGGAGAGCATGCTTGTTATTGTGAGTACAAATTATATATATAATATTTCATGAATGATGTTGAAGCATTAAAAATCACCTCTGCTCTGAAGTTAACACAAAATGCTGGCTCACTGCCAATACTACCCTCGTCCCCTTATGGCCCACTGTAAGATGCAGTGTCATTTTTTTCAGGATAACATTGGAATGCTTCTCAAAATTCTATTTTTAACTCCTAGGCTAAAAAATCATAGGATTTATTTAAATTCAGGATATTGCACCCTAAGCCGGTATTTGGATTTAGTTAAAGAGTGCTAACTAAAATTAGCATTTATTCACATTTTTAACAAAACATCAAAATGTGGTTTATGGAGAAGAAAGTGAGGAGAGTAGAGATAATAGGATGTGATGGCATTAGGACAAGACATCTTGGTATTGTTTAATTTTTGAATGTGTATATCACTGGAGTCTACGCTGTGTGCGGTTTATTGAGTGTTTTTAACATCAAGCTACAAACATACGTTATATCCGGCAATGACATCTTTAAATTGACTATTGTGAAATATTGTAGGAAAGCAGAAAAATTATGTAAGCCATAAATTGAGTGAGTGATGGAGTGGGTAGTAAAATCTGCATTTTTTTCACAAGGGACCAATATGATTGAACTGAGTGTTTCAGTCATTAGAAGGATGTAAGTTTTATCTTATAGTAGAACAAAATAATTACCTGACTTCATTCTGATATATTTAGGGCAGTGAAAAGGGATGATTTATGTCAATGGACAAATTTCACAAGGGTGAGTTTTATACTCTCTTCTTGGTAATAGAAAATGGACTGGGTGTTAGTGTATGATTAGTAATACACCAGAGAATTTCCTCCAACATACATAATTATTCTATCCAAAAATGAAGGAAAGACTGCAAAACAACACAATGGAATTAAATCATATGGCAATATATCACAATATTTTAATTTTACTATCAGTTGCACAATTTTTTCATAATATGAATTGATTTTTTTTAAAAATGAGAAATGAGCCACACAAGTTTAATACCTGAAATTTCCAAAATGAGATTATTTAGCTTACTGGACCCCAAAAGGGACTTTATTGATGAACTTGCAACAAAAAAGGTGATCAAGAGTCACGGGTTCTATTTTATTTAAATGTATGGTTTATAGCAGTATCCTCTGACTTCCTATATTTAAATAGGAAAAAATAGATATTTGATTTTCATCTAGGGACATTTTCTGTATCCTAGTATGGTGAAGAGAAGGGCATCTGTAATTCCTCATTCATACATTAATGGATGTGGCCAGGTGACCTGGAAGGGAGCTGGCTCTCTGTAGAGAGTGGTAGTGATTCTTTGAAGCCCATACCAACACCAGAGTGTCTGTTTTGTGCATATAATTATGAAAGAAGTCAACACTTAGATGTTTGAGCAGGGATATCTACCCTAGGTCCTCTTCATTCAAGATTACTTTAAGCTCCTCTAGATCTCTGTTCAAGGGCACCTCTAGCAGGACATTTATGCTCTTCTATTCTTACTCTCATCTCATTCAACATTCAACCAAATCTGATTCTCTCTCAGTCTTGGCTGGTTTAAGCATGTTTAATCCTTAAGCTCCAATCATCCCTTTCTTAGAGGTAATGCAGTCACTACTTTGCTAAGGAAATCATCACTGTGATGTTGAATTTCTTTCATGAAGTCTTTTGTCAGTATTTCTCTTATTCTGACTAACCCAGTAATACTTTATTACTTTCTATAAGAGGAACATGCATTATTTTGCACTGTTTATATCACAAATCAAGTATTTAGTGATGCTTTCCTACTCATGGATCTGAATTAGAATCAAATTAGGAAAAACATGGTGTATAAAGCATACCCCATGATTTACACTAATTTAATTTGGGGAATGTTTTCTCTGCAGATGAGACTAATAAAAAGGTATCACTAAGATTCCAATTTTGAGTGATGGAGAACTATCTAAGTAGAGCAAAGTTCCTATATTTTATTAGATTTAAATAATTATTCTTAAATAGGTTATTATATGTAGTCTAACCTTTAGATCAACCATTAAGAATATAACTCAAGACTTTAAATAAAAAACAGAAGTAGAAATGATGTATTCATTTAATCAAAAAAAGAGGCAATACAGGAATGATAAAATAGCACCAATAATCAGTTGAAACAAACAAAAGTGATATATACATACTCAACTGTATCAAAAAAGATAATATATATCCATGAACTCTGCATAAAAAGCAGAGATCAGCATATTGGATTTTTTTAAATAATAGAACAACTAATTCTATAATCCTTCTAACAAACACACTTCAGATTCAAAGACATAAAATTGAAGTGGAAATTTTTCAAAGAGATGTCAAAAAACAAAGAGGAACTCAAAGTACATCAGAAATATATAGAACAATTGTCAGTCTCTACAGATCTAGCAACAGGACTTCAAACATGTAAAGCTAGATACTAACGAACTAAAAGTAGTTAGTAAGCATTCAATAATAATTGCAGGAGATATCAATTTCTCACTGTCAATTATTGATAGGACAAATTAATAGATTTTCAGCAAGTATAAAGATTTGGACAAGATTATCAGACCATTAGACTAAATTACATATATAAACATTTGACTCAACTACTACAGAAATAACATTCTTTTCAGCATAACATGGGACATTCTCTATGATAGATCATATGCTAGACCATAAGGTAAATCTCAACAAACTAAAAACCTATATTACTACTATACAAATGTGTTCTCTGACCACAATGAATTTAAAATGGAAATCATCAACACACAGAAATTGTGGAAGCTCCTTCCCAATATTTGGAAATTAACAACACACATGTTAATAAACCACAAATTGAAAGGAAAACAAAGGAAATTCTTAAAAATTATTGCAATAAATGAAAATGAAAATGTGTCATATAAAAATTCATGGGGTGTGTTTGAAACAGTGCTTAGAGGGAAATTCATAGCATCAGGGATCTATATCAGAAAACAAAGTTCTAAAAAGAATAGAATGTTAAGTAGAAAAAGAAGTGAAAAAGCAACATGACTATGAGGGAGGAATATTAAAAAGAGTTAATTAAAAAGTAGTTGAAAAAAATAATAGTAAAATCAAAGAAACCCAAGTTAACTTTTGAAATTAAAAATAAAAATGAAAAAACTTCTGCCAGATGGACAAAAAGACACAAATTACCAGCATCAGAAATAAAAGAGGTGACATGAACATGTCCAAACCCATAAGACTTCACAGGTAAAGTCCATCGACCATATAAAGAAAATACAAATCCTTCATAAACTTTCAGAAAATAGAGGGGACATTCCCAACTTACTGGATAAAACTAGTATTAATCTACCATCAAAGTCAGAGAAAACATCATAAGAAAATAAAGTTCTAAAGAAATAGTTCTGCAAAAATTCTCAATACAAACCTAAACCTAAAACCATATATAAAATTTTCATGTGGCATTTATATTATAATCATAAAATAAAGATGAAAAAGCATGTCCTTTTAGTAGACACAGAATAAGCATTTGACAAAATACAACACTTATGTTAGATAATATGTCTCAGGATAATAAAAATAGAAAGCAGTTTATTAACCTAATAAAGAAAACCTATGAAAAACCTGCAGTTTATATTAAACCTAGCAGTGTAAGATTGAATGCTTTCCTTCTATAATTAGAAACAAGAGCAGGATGTCCATTCCCACCTTTCTATTTCACTTGGTAATGGACATTCTTTCCATGTCTAAAAGAAAAAAATAAAATTATGGAAAGGAATCCAGTTGGCAATGAAGAAGTAAAACTATTTACAAATGACATAATTCTATAGTTAGAAAACTCTAAAGAAGACACAAATATTAGTAGAGATTAAGTGAGCCTAACAAAAGATACAAAACTCTACGAATTAACAACAACAAAAATAATTACAGTTGTGTACACTAGCAATGGACAATTTGAAAATAAAAGTAAGAAATAATTCTGGGCCTCCCTGGTGGTGCAGTGGGTTAAGCAACGCACTATGAAGCAAGCCACAGCCACTGCAGCATGAGTTTGATCCCTGCTACCAGCCAGGGAGGGGACCCACATGGTGTAGTGGACCTCTCCTGCCTCACCCGCTGCTCCCCTCAGCAGTGTGCTTCACTGCTGTTCTGCCTGTTCTGGTCCCTTCTCTGTCTCTGGTGAATCTTCTCACCTCTGGCACCTCTGGCCTGTATCCAAGCTCTTGTTTGAATAAATAAATCTTTTTTTTTTTAAAAAAAGAAATAATTCCATCACTGAGTAATACTTAGTAATAAACTTAAAACAGTGCAATATGGATTATGAAATTCAGAACAACAATAAATGGAGAACCCCAGATTCATAGGTTAGAAGAGTAAATATTGGTTGAATGGCTACTCTCTGCATCCCCAAAGCCACCACCAGCTTCTTCACATCTATCTCTACTCTGCTTCCACTGCTGCACCTCTGACTAGTCTGTGGGCTGTCTTGATTTCACTGTCCTTCACTGAGTCACATCTGCAAAGTTCTTTTGCCATATAACTGAACATCTTCACAGTAGCACGAGGTAGGCCCTGGGCATCTTTGAAGGGTGTTTTCTGTTTATATCACTTACATTCTATGATAAAATATAAGGTTTTATGACAAAAAGATCGAAACTGATAAAAGCTGGGATACTTACTTTTTAAATATTCATTGAATTGTGTTATGGTTTGTGATATACTCAAATCATACTGTGTCTTTTATGATGAACTATAGGAGAATAATACTTTTTCCTTTCCTTAGTCACTTGTTACATTCATTTCTCATTTCTGACCAAGGTTAGTGCTCTAACAAAAACATTTATTAGCTAATAAGCATAATGAAGTCAGGCTATTTTATATATTAATAATTTTGCATTATGCATAATGTATTTTATTCCACAGGGTAAAAAGGGATCTTACAAAGGAGAAAACAAAGAACCAATGCTTAACACACATCCTAAAATAAGATGGTTAGGATTTGCTATGTACATGAAAACACACATTTTAATGGTTTCATTTTCCCCTTTTACTATATAAATTTACTAATGCAATGTCATAATGAAGTAGCCACAGGTTGAAATAAGACCAACTAGAGTCCAAATCTGGCTCTTCCACCTAAATTTTCATTTAGGTAACTTATTTATTATTTCTAAGCTTTTGCAAAAGGTGTATTTTAATACTCGGCATATTAGAACATTGTAAAGATTAGGTAAAATAATGTATGAAAATGATTTGCATTGTCCTCAAAGCTATTAGCTTCATTTGCCCTGCTGTCTTTGCTTATAATATTATTCTGTCCCTATATATATTGCTTATTATAGATTTATATTAATAGCTAAATGATTTGGAAATATTTAAATTATTTATTAAAAAGAAATATAACTTCTTTTCCTTTTTAACTAAAATATGCTTTCCCTATGTTGGAAAAAAAATTAAGATGGCACTCTGTTTACACACATGGAAAATATATACTTTCAGTGCTACTCTGTGTTCCTCTATATCCTCTTTGTCCTCAGTTACTTTTGAGTTAGAGTGATGTGCTTCAGTTTATATCCTGAATACAGGGTAATGGAATTTAATTTATAGATTCTCATTCATAGGAGTTCAACAATGACAAGCTACTTGGAGAATTAGAGCAGGAGATCACAAAGAAATTCTTTGGATATAAGCAACAGATGACCCTACTTTTGAATGCTGAATGTTTTGAATGTTGCCATAACTTTCTAAAGCAAGAAAAGGTATTTTCTAGAAGGAAATCTTGGAAAGGAAGACTTGAAAAAGTCAGCTCCACTGGACTTTGCCTTTGCCCACCTTCAGCAAATTGAGATCCTGATAAAAATATGCCCCCCCAAGAGAAAAAAACTCCAGGACACAAAGTTAACTGAATTGTTGTGTACTTATTAAAGGTTTAATGTATGTGTAAGCATTTAATTTAACTTTATGATGAAAATGGATTTCCAAGAATATAACTCTGCTTATCAGCTGCATCATAGGTAACATTGGGGTTTTGTAACTAAATAAGTAACTACAATTAAGATGCCAAGGAAATCAAAACCATGAGTCACCTAAGATATAGGGATTTATGTAGTGTGAAATTCACTACAGTTTCTGAATTAGAATGGGCAGCTAGATATTTAACAAAAATAAACTTATCATGTGATCACAGATTCCAAAGTTTTTGACAAAAATAGTGCAGTAATCTCATTCTAAACCTGGAAAGCAGGTATATTATTAGAAAGTGGAGCCACTGATTAAAAATAAAGAATTGAAAAACAATACACTGAAACTCATTTCAACTTTCCCAGTATTCCAGCCTGAGTTTCCAGCAGATGTCTGAACAAATACTTTCCTTTGTTTAAATGTGTTCTTATCATTTAAATGAACAATAATTAGGAATCAATCATCTATATTTGCAATGCATTCAAGTTTGTTTCATCTGTTTTTAATTTTTATTGAAAGAATAAAAAGAAATAGACAGGACTCAATGATGGAGAAAGAAAATCACTCTCTAATCATCAGCCATTCTTAAAATCAACTGGGATAACCTGAACTCATACTGATTCCCAAGCTTCAGAGATTCAACTGAAACTAAAAGGTTATTGTAGCTTTATTCACACCCAACCTGTCATTCAACATTTGCTCATTTTTAGCTATTTGAATCCTGTTATATACATTAAAATGATCCCACTGTAAGTCACTCTGATGGTATGTCATCAATAGATTTGTAAGAAAATTACTGCACAAAATCTGAGGGCAAGTTGAACAGTCTACCTTTAAATTGAAGAGCTAGAATAAATCCACAAGTCTCAATAATAGGCTTTCATGGACGTTCCTTCTGTCTGCAGGGACATCTGGCTGATACCTTTATCCCTGACACTGTTATACTTTTAGGATCCAATTGGCTCATATTAAGATAGGTAGCAAGTGTCTAACCCTGGTCCAGTTTCCCAGCTGGCCAGGATTCAAATCTCAAGCTTGGAATACCAGAAAGTCAACCCACAAGGTGTCTTCTAATTTTTATTTGAAGAGAGATAATAGAACTGTTTCCATATATCCAAAATTATCGTTGTAGCTGAGCATCTACTGCTATATTTTTCACATTTTGAGCTACAAAGAGGATAATTCATCAGAATTTTTAAATTGGTGACCAATTCTGATAATTATGGTGGTAACGACTGATAATCAAATTAGCTTCCAGATGATACTAGAGAAAATATTATATGGTTAAATACACACCCAGAGAGAAAGTGAGAGTTTTCTTAAAAAAAAAAAAAAAACAGGAAGGTTGTACAAAACTGAGAATTCAAAGGCTGACCTGAAATATTATTGTGTCCATTCCATTTAAACTTATCTTAGCTGGACAAGAGATGCAGGAACAATCAATGTGTAACAGTAGCTGTCTTTGCTGGCAAATTACAGATCCCCTTTAAATACTGAAGGTTTAAATGTGTGCACTTGGTGTAATGCACCCCAGTGACTAGTTTTAAACCAAGGTCTTTAGAGTTTCACGCTAAGGACCTAGCATCTGCACATGGCACTACCCTGGAATCCTTAATTTTCACTACAACCAACAAAACAAGGAAATGCTCCATTAAGGAAAATATGTTTGAGACTTCACAAAACTGCCAATGGCTGATCCTTTTGGTTTCTTATTTCGTGGTGAGCTCCTGATGTACTGGCCAGGAACCTCCCAGTTACAGGACTGGCCGTGGTGCTCCAGGCTGACTTCAGAGAACACCTCCCCAGGGTTTTAATCCAGGGAGACAGTGCTGTGTGCACATGCCAGAGTTGGAAATATTTCCCCAAAGCAGACATTCATCACCAGGATTCTAGTGGACACTGGACAGAAAGCATTTTTGCACTAATTTGCGTTGAGTCTGACTAGATCATCTAAAATGTAAGGATGAGCGGGCAGTAGATGTCTACTCAATGGAATCAATAGCCTCTGGCAAATGAATGTACTTTACACACACTTGTGGCTTGGGGCCGGGGGTGTTCTAGTGGGGATAGAAGGAAGGGCAAGGGAGGAGTAAAGGGTCAGCATTCTCAGCAGCTGGGACTGCCTCTTTCTGTCTGTTTCGCGCCTCGGGGTGTTGTACTGTCCAACCACATCAGCTGGAGATGCCCACAGAAGTGCCAAGGGGGCTGCTGAGCACTTAGCCCTGGGCGTGTAATTCTTATTCTGAATGGGTTTAAAGCCTACCTGGCCATTGCTTTCAAATCACTAATGAAATAAACTTGAGTCTCTTTGCCCAGACTCTGTTTTTAAAATTTACCTCTGTATAAACATGATTGCTCTGGGGCGGTGTTAAGTTTCTCCTTGTGGTTTAAAACCATGAAGCCTTGAGCTTGTTGTGACAGTTGTCTTGCTTGGCTGACAGCACAAAAGGAAGACTCTAGGCCACAGGCAAGAGGTGGCCTAGGAACTCTGGGCCCAGTAATTGGCTCCTGTTTTGAACTGTGAAGAGTTGAGAAGAAGGCAAAGGAGCAAGATGATGGGTCTAACAAGAAACACATGGTCCTTTGAAAGCTAAACACAGCTGGGCCCAAACATCACAGCCTTAGCCTTCAGCATTCCCAAGATCACATTATAATTGCTGGTATTTATGATTATCTGTTTGCATTATCATTAAGAGATGTGGCAGTATTCAAGGGAGAATAGATATGAATCCAAAATCTAGGACTGTGGTTAATCAGTAAAGTCCATCATATTTTTAAAAGAGTACCATGATGGATTTTATTAATAATCTGCAGTTTCAGTGTTCTAAGTCACTGGATATTTTCTGTCTTGTGGTCTGACCTTTACTCATTTGACTTTCTAAATAAATAACATGTGATTCAAGGAAACTTTCAGTCTAGTGGAAAAATGGGAAGATTGGAATACTGGTCATTCAACTCATAGCTTAATGCTTCCCTTTTCTTTGGCACAAGGGATATGGGATTTGAGGCACACCTCAGTGCATTTGTGACCATAAGTATTTTCCCCATTTGCCAAGTAGTCTTAGTCATTCCTTTGGATGGGAGTGGAAAGGGAAAAATTTTTGTCCTGGAGATTGTGTGGGAAACAACAAAGTATTGATTCGGGGATTCCTACGCTAATAGACTTTCAAAAAACCTGCACCATCCCAAGAGGTTAAAGTCTCAGCACTAAGAAACTATCACCAGCCACTGCAGCTTAAGTTCGATCCCCGGGCAGGGAGCTGACCCACATGGCACAGCAGAACTCTCCTGCCTCACCCACTGCTCCCCTCAATAGTGTATTTCAGTAGATCTGACTGTTCTGCTCCCCACTCTGTCTCTGGTGAATCTTCTCAATTCCTGCAACTCTGGCCTGTACCCCAGTTCTTGTATGTATAAATAAACAAAAATAAATTTTAATAAAAACAACCCTGCACCATCCAAGTCCTGAGTGGCAACTCGGGGTGGAAGGCATACTAGAGGAGTGGGCGTTGTCAGCTTTATGCTTGCAGCTAAATCAAACTTATCATTGCATTTTGTTTTAAAATTATTTTGCTTCCTCTGATTCAGAATTTTGTTTGTGAAAGATGGATCATTTAGGATTTTTTATTTTCATATATATGATCTAAATGTTCTTGGGGTTATAAATAGTGAGTTAATTTATACCTTTGTTTGAATAGTGACTTACTTGTTCATTATCTTAACTAGAGATTTATATAACCCAAAAAGAAAAAAAAACAAAAATTTTAAAAAATCTCTCTACACAGACAACAGACACTAGACACTGTTAATATTATCCACACATTTATCATATGAATATGTCTAAATATAAGTACAAAATATAAGTATGACTATACACCAAAAAGAGATGTATGGATAGAGAAATGTAAATAATGACATCAATTGCATTTGTGAGATTGTGAAGTTTGTGAGCATTTCATTTCACTGAAGTTTAGAGAATATATGGAAATTGGGGATGACACTGATAAGCCCCCTCTATTTTATTTTTAAAGATTTATTTATGCATACAAGAGCTGGGGTACAGGTCAGAGTTGGGGGAGTTGAGAGGATTCACCAGAGACAGAGTGGGGAGCAGAACAGGCAGATCAACTGAAATCCACTGCTGAGGGGAGCAGCGGGCAAGGCAGGAGAGGTCTGCTGTGCATGTGGGTCCCCTCCCTGACTGGAGATCGAACTCCCGCTGCTATGGGGCAAATGCTTCACAGTGTGGCACTCCACCCGCTGCACTGCCAGGGAGGGCCACCCCCCCAACTTTAGATAAATGTTTTGTTACCACAAGAATTCTCCATTCTTGCAAGATATTAAAGATCACTGAAGCAACCATACAAATTAAATACACTGGAGCGCTGATCTCCTCTGTAATAGAAGTATAATTTCAGTCAGTCACTGTTGACCCTAAAACCATGCAAAATTAAAAATTAGCTTATGCTCTTCCACATCTAATCTATTTTTACCTTCTTAATTTGATAATGTTTTTGCACAATATTCTACAACTTTTTTAGTAATTGCTGCAGTTATCATTATTTATATCATGGCTTATCTGCTAGTGAGTCTACTGTTTTATGACTCTCTTGATTCTTGACTGGCTAAATGCTGCTGTTGGTGGGATCACTATTCTTTCTTTAACTCTTTAAACATGTACTTTTTTAAAGATTTCTATCCATTTATGCATATAAGAACTGGGGTGTAGGTCAGAGGTGCAGAGGGTGAGAGTATTCACCAGAAGCAGAGTGGGGTGCAGAACAGGTGGATCTACCGAAATATACTGTTAAGGGGAGCAATGGGCTAGACAGGAGAGGCTGCTGTGCCAGGTGGGTCAGCTCCCTGCCCGGGGATCGAACTCATATTGCAGTGGCTGTCGATAGCTGGACAGCACTGAGACTTTAACCCAAGAGCCACCAGAGAGGCCCAAGTGTGTTCTTGTTTTTATTTCCATTTCTGAACAGAGTTGTTTTAAAATCTGTTGTGCAGGGGCCTCCCTGGTGGCGCAGTGGGTTAAGCAACGCACTATGAAGCAAACAGCTTCCACTGCAGCACGAGTTCGATCCCTGGTGCCGGCCAGGGCGGGACCCACATGGTGCAGCAGACCTCTCCTGCTGTGCCCGCTGCTCCCCTCAGCAGTGTACTTCCATTGATCTGCCTGTTCTGCTCCCTGCTCTCTGTGGTGAATCTTCTCACCCCCCCACACACACCTCTGGCCTGTACCCCAGTGCTTGTGTGCATAAATAAATAAATCTTTAAAAAAAATAAATAAATAAATAAAATCTGTCGTGCATTGGAGAATGTGCAGTGGTTTCTGCTTCTGCTAACAAAGTAGCCAGAGTGTGATGTCTGTGCCTCCCCTACGCTCCCCTGGGAGTGCTGAGGACACCTGTCTGCTCTCCTGATCTGATGCTGCAGCTGGCCCTACTAGGCTTTCTCCCTTCCTCTTTTTTTTTTTTAAGGATTCAATTTCATTAAGTTTTCGAATAGTGGTATTGGAGGCAGGGAAATCCATGAGAGTAGATGTTTTAGTCTGTAAATTCATTCAGGAAATAGGTTATTTATCTGCCACCTCTTAGGGGAAGGGCAGTTTGAAGTATTATTATTATTATTATTATTAAAGTATTGATTGAATGCAGATTATTGAAGTACACTCCATTTCTCTCAGCACATGTCAGTTATTGTTCCATTGTTTTCTGAAATTGAAGTTTGCTGGGGAATGTGAAGACACTCAGTTATTTTTCTCATCTTAAATGATGTGCTATTTCTTCACAAATGTGCATTGACTTCTGTATTTTCCAAGTTTAATACTGAAGCAGGTCACCTGTTGTTTTTCTTCAAGTTTTCCTGGAATATAGTATATTTGTTCGGTGGGCAATGTTCTTTCTTTATATCTTTAGATGAAGAAAGTTTCTGTACCATGCATCTTGTTCTCTGCTGAAGGAGCAGCAAATATCCACATCATCAGAAACTCTTGTGTGCTTGCTTTACCGTGTGTGGTGGTTGCCTCCATAACAGGAGTTAATCATAGCCTGAGTCACCACAAATCCTGGACCACGGTGATGCCCTCCACCTTTAGTCTCCATCAGTATTTTATGGGAGGGTATGATTTTATCTAGGGTTAAATGTTTGTCTTTAAGCTGGTTGTCCCTATATAGTGAGGTGTGAATAAGAATTCTTTGAATCGTGTTGACTCATTTATCGCAAGGACCACATTTTGGGAAGGGGAAGATAATCAAAGCCTTCATGAAGAATTTTTGGTCTCATGCTTTAGAAGTTTATGATCTTTGTTTTAATTGGTGAACTTTTCCTTATTTGTTTTACTATTTAGGGAGTATTCAAGTGAAGAGGTTGAGGAACTTGGTTTTACTCCGTAATTTTTACCTAGAAGTGTTTATTTGATCTTTTCTCTCCTCCTCTTGCTCACCTTCCTGTTCTATTGACTATCAGCCATTTCAGAGAACTCTCTAGAAGACTGTGACATTTGGGACATCAGGTCTTCTCTGCCTTGCCAGCTCACAGCGGTCAGTGGGACTCCTCAGATGTTGCTTCCCTACACAGTGACATCTTTCCACTGTCTTTACCAACCTGGTATACAGGCAAGGGAGTAGGTGGTCATGAGAGTCTAGGCAGACTCTGTTCTCCAAACTTCTCCATAGGCCAGGACAAGGCCATCAAAACATGCATGGCCCACAAATACTCTACTGGCAGAGCCAGATCTATCACAGCTGTCCTTTGAGGCAAGACCCAGCTCACCCACCAGTACCAAGGGAGCGCTGAGAATCTTGGTACCTCAGGATACTGAACCAAACTCTCAATTTCCAGAAAGAAGAGGAAATGTTGCTTGTAGACCTAACTAATATCTATGCATTAAGTTCCAATAAATTAACAAGGAGTTTTCTCACAATCTTCAGAGGAAACCCTACCTGCCATGACGTAGGTCTTGCCTGGGACAGCCCAAAGTAGGCCATCTAGGATGTCCAGTGTCAGATGTCCTACCCACCACCCAGTAGGGCACCAATAGAAGGCCAGGTCACCCTTCCCCAGCCCAAACCCATTTCATTCATTTTCTCAGGCCCTGCTGCTGTAGTGCCTTACTCTGAAGCTCCAGACATCAGCATTCAAATATCAACACAAGTATCAAGACACACAGAACACTACACTCTCAAAGAACAAGTGCAAAATGCAAATGAAAAGGATGCTTAGAAACCATATTTGTACCAGACCCATCTGCAGAAAAGTAGGTCTGCTGAAAGATGCACCCAATTAACTTGACTCTACAGAGCACTTCACTTTCATTCCAAGTACAAGCATTCTCATTCTTGTAGGAGAAAATAATCAAAGGTATGTATATTCAAGTGTGAAAGTCAGAAATTGCTTGTGAAGAGTTAAGGGGTTTAATAGCTTCATGGAATCAATCGGTATTAAGTATATGCCACAGGATCTGCATAAACACAGCCCTTCCTCAAAATTCACATTCAAGTTCATAGACACAAGTCAAAAATATCAATCAGGTCATCTACTTTGTTTCACCAAAGAGTAAACCATGCCTATGACTCTTCTGCTCTTTTCTAGAGAAGAAGGCACTGATCGTGAGCTATGGGATTATCAGTGTTGATAAAAACGACTTTTTGTAGAGTTGAAGCATTTATGCAACTAAATTTATAGGCTTTAAAATTTCCTTCCACTAAAGGAAAAGGTTGACATTCAGTGTTTATATTTTCTTTAGATTTTAAGATAACTATACAGTATATTTTACTGTTCTCCTCTCCAGTTACAGCAATAAGTTATTTAAATACATCTTCATCCCATTCATTAGTCATCTCTGGCTATAAGCAAAAGAGTTTGTTATTTAGAATATTTGGAACCAAATTGATTCTTCTGTCTGCATCACATAGAATAGATGCAGCCTTGAGTCTTTTAAATTAGTTGTATAGAGTTTTGGTCTCCATTACTGAGTGCGAAATTTAAAGAAAAACCTCACTGTAGCCAACAGCACTGACTAAGCAAAGAGGCTAAAACTCCATGGATATGTTAGGGACAGGGATCTCAAAATTATTTTTATCTTTCAAGGATGCTAGCAGAGTAGCAAAGTCCTACATGAAAGGCTTCCCGTGCTCCGCACCAGCGCTGTCAGCAAATGGAGCTGAAACAGCTAATGCCGCTATTAAGAGGGTTGCGGCATCAAGAGGTGGCCCAGGGACTTCAAAAGCCACAGCGGCTGTGGTCCTGGCAGTATTTGCTATGAAACCTTGGCTCCACATCTCATTTTCTCCCCTTTGAAGAGTTCTAATTGGGGAAGAAAAAATCAAGCATTTTTGACAAGACCTCTGCCACAGAAAATTATGGGAAGCAAAGATGAAAAGGAATGTGCCCTGATGGTCCTGTTATTTAAAAGTCCCCAAAGAGTAAGAGCACCCTTGTCATCACTGATACTGAAAGGTTCACCAGAGATGACCCCTGTGGGTGACCCACCGAACCTGGAGGCTGATGTGGAGTAAGTGTCTGTTCTCAGCCAAGGATAATGGACCAGGTACTTATGGGAGATTTCATGCCAAATTAAAAAAAAAAAAAGGTTCAAAAGAACTGAACATAAATTTGTTGTCAAATAATTTAAGTGGCTGCTTGCTTGTTTGGTCCTTGGAGATTAATACAGTAAGCCTAGGATCTGTGAAATCTTTGAAGTTGCACAGAAATGGGGATGTACGCTCTCACTTCTCCTGAAGTCATTTTCTCACCTCAAATTGTATTACCTTCTTTTTGAAATGAATGAGTTTAACATACAAACAAAACTCAAGAAAGCCAATAATAATAATAAAAAAACATAGAAAAGTAAAAACAAAACCAGCCACTATCACATAGTTCTATGAAGACAGCCATTGCTCTCTTCAATCTGCCCCCAAACAAGATTTGAAAGGTACAATATATTGTGAAAACCATTCCATGTGTCCTTTGTCAGACATTCTTGGGTAACAACTACTTCTATAAATACAATCCCTATTTTATTTTCTGTTGTAGCCAATAAAGTCTTTAAAGGGGTGCCCGTCTAAATAGCAACTGATTTGATTTGCTCAGATGTCTGTCCTAAACAAGAAAAAGTCAATTAAGTAGAAAGTATCTTTCTAAAGTGCCATTATATTAGGGTGTTTTTCCTTGAAAAGAGGTCAGAAAATCGCAATTAAAATGCAACTTCTCTTATTTTGCTTCTTCTATACTTACTAGTTTGGCAAGAAATATTTGAGGAATACTTCAGACTGAATACAAAGAGCCAGAAGCTGGAAATTACTTTAAGAAAAACAATCAAATGAAAATGGTTAGGGTAAATGTATATGTATTGATACAACCTGCTTTGAAGGAAACTCCACCATATTAGATCATGGTCCCGGATGTGGTGGAAATATATCAATTGACTGTTACATACGTTCTTCTAAAGAGTTGATGAAGTAAGCAGGAAAATGTAGCTTTCAGAAACCTTCAAACTTCAGGTGTCACCAGCCCCCAGTCTCTCTCTTTCCTATGTATGCCCTTCCCCATTTACATTTTCTCTATCAGGACAGGTAGCGTACTGAAGGGAAGTCCTGATCAAAGAGTATGTTTGTATTTGCTAATTTAGAAAGTGTTATAGGACTTTCAACTCCAAGATGTCCCCAAACATAGGTCACCTTTGACCACAAGATATTAAATTAACACCACTCCCTATGAATAGATGATTAGCTCCTCCAGCTGGGAGTCACCTTGAAACTCAAAATCACCCAATTTTTAGACCTTCAAGGCAACTTATTTTAATCTAGCTTCAACCCCATCATGTCTTTTGACTCAATGTATGGTGTCAAATGGGGAGGGCTATGCAGCTATGTGAAGACAAAATAAGTTTTGAAATAATTATGTCAGTGGCAAAATGAGCTTACCAGGAAATCACAGTGGAATTTGCATGTAATGTGGAGATACTTTGACTGTAAATTTAAAGTGAAGCATATCTGATCAGCAATGGCATAGAAATTGAGAACAGGCAGATTTACCTGAGTCAGAGAGATGTTAATGGAAGTGTCCATTGTCATATGGACAGGCAAAGATAGAGTCTGACCTTCTAAATTCATTTCTATCATCTTTCTAGCCTCCTACATGTCTAGGATGTTTATGCCTCAACTAAACTAATATGACCATTCTGTTAAGTTGCTTATTAATTGATTTTTTCAACACATTGATTTATTGGCCAATGTGTTTGGTGTAAGAAATACTACCCCAAAAAGGCCTCAAAGAGGGTCCTTCCTGGTGGCACCAGGAGTTAAGTCTCAGCACTATGAAGCTATTGGCAGTCACTGCAGCTCCAGTTTGATCCTCGGCCAGGGAGGTGAGCCACATGGTACAGAAGACCTCTCCTATCTTTCTTGCTGCTCCCTCAGCACTGTATTTCAGTCAATCCACCTGTTCTGCTCCCCTCTCTGTCTCTGGTGAATCATCTCACCTCTTGCACCTAAGGCTGTACCCCAGCTCTTGTATGCATAAATAAATAAAATAAATCTTTTAAAAATCCTCAAAGATAAGGCTCTCATTGAATTAACATTGATATGCTATAGACAGAAATATTTTTAAATTAGTTAATTTAGGTTCATTTGGAAAATAGATAACATCTTAAAAGACATTTTCTAAAGCAAATTCTTCAAACAGAATTAAGAAGTGCTCTTAGGAAACACTAGCTGTCAAATAAATTTCTTTTCTGAACTTTCAAATATCCATTATACACCATCTTAAAACAAATGACTTTTTGGACTTTTTAAAGTTCTTGGTATTCATTCCTCCTAGTACAAATTTTTCTAAAAATTAAATTATAATAGCACATGAATACACTTTCTTTCCAAGGACAGTAATAAATTTTGAATAAAAATGCCGTTAGTATCTATAGGAACATATCACCAAGAGGTAGAGAAAAAACTAGTGCTTTATCTCTTGAATAATTTAAAAGGTGGACTTTATCAAGTGTCATGCTGCCATATTTTTAATTATATCATCATGAACTTGAACTACCTTTTGCAAGCTCATCAGTAAAGTTCTTCTAAGCTCTCCTGGCTCACTAAGTTCAAAGCTACACTCCAGGTCGATTTTATTTAAAGTCTACTGACAGCATGCAGTGGGGGAACATTAAGTACCACTTAAATCTGTTACTGAATACCTCATCAGGAATATACTGGAAGAATACTCTAACTCTGACTTCATTGTGATCCATTACAAACTCCCCTTTGGCCCTATTTTTACACAGGTGCCTAACTCTAACATGAAAAATCCTTAGCTTTTAAGATGATGAGCAGTAATTCTCCTTTCTGGTCCCCATCAATTAGCATTCAAAATCTAAAATCAACATAATATTAACTTAGTAGGGCCATAGTACAAATTGACTCTCCCTAGTCTTTGGCAAGGAAGTATAAGACATGGCTCAGAAAAATCCCAGAGAAGCTCCAGCAGAGAGTGTTCCTGTGAAAAGACATTAGCACCACAGGGCTGACCTCTGTAGGAGGTCATCTAGAGCAAAGATTTAAATCTCTAAGTGGTAACTCCTCTAGGTTAGTACAAAATGAATCCCACTAAAGAAACTCCACATGTCTGCTAACATGCAAGGAGTTTGCCCTCAGTGTATAGCGAACATTCTAATATGCTCAGTTCTTCACAGCAGAAGTCATGAGCCAGCTCCCCGCTAATCCACTAGCCTCCATCATTGAAACTCAAGCCATGTTCACATGGATGGCTGTTTTTTAAATTTCAGCTGAACCAGGGATTGTTTTTGTTTTTAACTCTCCAACACTCAGTTTCTGGTCAACAGGGTGATAGTTATCCCAAAGGGTTACGAAAAGAGCTGAATGGGAAAATGTAACTAGAACATTCAATTCCGAGTCTGATATTGCTCATTTTCTCCATAAATCAAAGTGATATTTAAGAGAAAAGAGACTTAGGGATGGACATAGGTTAAAGGTTGTTCTACATACAATGTTTGCACGTGATCATCCTTCCTGAGGTGGTGTGTAGCTGAGTGTATATCTATTTGTGGGATAGAAAACCTCACCTCTTAATGTTACTGACTTAAACATAGCCAAGTAATCACTGTGACCCATTCCACCACCACACCCCTCCCCCACTTGCCATTACTTTCTTTTTTTCCTGAACTATTTCTGGTTAACTGAAAACTACTTTATTGGTAGGCTTGTAATGTTTTCATTTTAATCGTGAGTAAATACCACCCCTTTATATTTTAACAGTTATTTTTGTTCTGCACAAAATCCAGATTCACCCTTGTGTTGGGAGGAGCACAGAAGCAGTGACTCATCTACAAATGATATCATACAGCATTATTTTATGACACATGTGTGTAAAAGTATTGATTAACCTAGGTCCATCTGGTAGCCCACACAAACAAGACTAAAAGTCCAGACAACAGGACTGGGAATGGTGAAGAATAAGAGCTTAAACAAAGAAGGTTTGTGATGGCAGTTAAAGAAATACATTTGTGTTTTGTTTTAAGCTCATGTTTTGAGAAACAGTGTATGAGATAAAATCAATGGACATTATGGGAGTCTTTCAGGCTAGAGGTTTGTACTTGCTCAACATGCTTCAGATTTTTCATCAATTCAATCACCAAGAGACATCCAAGCTGCCTGGAAGGACTTCACAAGATGCATTTCAGAGTAATAGCACTTTCTTTGCTGAATCATCTCATTTTTTTAGTAGAATTAACCTTTTCAAATATTCCATGTTTTGGGACAACAGTTTCTATGTGGGAAACCAACACAGCTAATATTACTGAGAAACTGGACAGTTATCATCACCTATAGAGGTTTATGCCTGTTAGACTTCTTATAAAGAGGCACTGAACCATTCTTATTATCAGAAAAAAAATAGCAAAAATTGCAGTTGTTGGAAAAAATAGCAATGAACAAAAATATATTATTAATATATGACAACAACACATACATTAAATATAATTATATAAATTATAAAGCACTGATAATATATAATATATATGATAATATGGATGACACTGATGAAAAAGCAATGACTAGTATATTCCACATTTCAGAACCTGAAGACAAATAAATATATATATATAATTTACATATATATATATATGGAAAGGCATCCATACCAAATTGTTTCACAAGTGTGAAAATTCTGCTTGCCTAAAGCAATGGTTCTTCTCAATCACAGCAAAGGCGCAACACCCCAACATAAACCTTCTGCCCCAGGATTATTCTGTAAACCTAATTCCATGTGTCACTGTGGTCTCCTTCACAAATGGGTCTTTTCCCAAAATAGTTGCTGCTCAGAGGCCAGCGTTTGAAATCTGTTACAGGTTTTTGGCTCAAACCCAAGCTCCCTCTTTAGTCAATAGGCAGAATTCATTCAAATGAATTTTCTACATCCAAGTAAAGTAAAGGTGAGAAAATAAAGAAAGGTCAGGGATTGAAATAAAAGAAATCTCATCCCGGAGAATGCTGTCATAATTATAATAGCTAATTTTAATCACTGTGATTGTTTAATGTATTATGAACACAGAGCTATAAGGATAATAATTGTCTTATCAGTCACAATCTCTTTGTTATAACCAGCGCTCATTTGGGATTTAGCATCGTATAGCTCCGGTCTCTACACTTCTCTCACATATCAAGTGGCCTTAATTATGTGGGCATCAGACACTCTCTGGAGACAAAGATGGGGATGACTGAACATCAGGTAAGAAGAGATGCTTACTCCTTCCTTCTTTGTTTCTGCTCAATCCCCTGTAGCTAAGACGGCATAAGTAGCTTTCTCTATCTCTGAGACACTTTAAATGTGAAACGAGTAATTTAGCTGAAAAATTTCAGTTATTTTTTTTCGCATGCTTCATATGCTGGGTTAAAACCATTAGCATATAACAAAAATCTGAGCAGATGCAATGCAACAGATTCCTTAAGGGAATCCATATTTTTACATATTTTGTAATAAGGAAACTGTCACTCCCAGATGGTATCGAGCTAATACTGGTGGTTTGCTTGCTGATAACATACTAAAAAATAAAATTAATTGTATTCTATTTGATGACAATGAAGTCATTATCATATATACTGCACTCTTAAAGGAAACAGATCCAAAAGATAGGCTTCCGGAATGATTAGGCTTATTTAGTTTCTTGGCCTGACCAGGGGGGAGGGGGTGGGAAATCCAACTTGGATCTTAGAGATGGAATTCCCTCACACCTGGCACCAAAACACACTGTGGTTTATAAATGTGATGGAGTAGGAAAAAATGCTGTGCAGAACTGCTAACAATATTAGAGAGAAGCTTCGTGTACAGAACAACACAACCCAGTCAAGCTCACCTGCCCAAAAGATGCATGAGCTGCTGAGATCCATGCTTTGCTATTTCCTGCTGAACAAAGCAATGGTCACATTTCAGGTCTTGGTTGGTCAATTATACCTACCTGAAAATATGTATAATATGCTTTGAAATTAAAACTTAATATTGATGTATGTTTTACACACATTTTATAATGGAACATTATATTTCATGGTGCCTTCTTCACCAGCAATTAATTCAGAACTTTTTACATATAACTTCATAACTGAAGATGTAAAATAATTATATGACAAATGTAACCTGGATATTCTCCTATACAAACCACAACTCTCCTAGGTATCCATAATGGGAACCAGTTTTAGGGACATTACGTTGTAAACCTGCCAGACAGGTCACATCCTTTTACCTAAAAAACAACTAAAACAAAAGGCAAGAGAAAAACCAAAGGACTCTACACTGGTATATATCAATATCTATTTATGCCTGTATGTTGTGGTCAAATCACTGCATTATGCTGGGATATTTTTGTTGGCAATAGATTGAGATGATTAATGCCATTTGCTATGATGTAATAGTTATAGTATTGTTTTCTAAGTTAGGACTTATTCCTTGTATAATAAAATAAAGAATGTGTTCCTCTGCTGGACAAGTTTTCATTATAGCACAATGTAGAAAATGAACAAAATAAATATGATCATTCTTTGGGCAGTTTGAATGCTTGGTAGTCAATAGAATAGGTCGTCAGAGATCATGAAAAGAATAAAAAATATTTAAGAAAATCTACGAGTAGTGTGAAGTATATGAATAATAGAATATTCATATACATTAAATTTATATATCATAAATATTTTAACCAAAAGGTAATTTTAACCCTGAATAAATACTCTTTTTAATAGTCAAAGGTTACTAAGTTAACAACCAGCTATTTAGCTTGTCAAAAGCAAAGGTTGATAATGGTTGTACAAATATTTCTGTGTCTATATGGCGTATATGCAGGTTAAAATGACTAGAAAGTTATTTGTGATGATATAAGTAGACATTCTTTTAAATCACATAAACATTAGATGTCATCCCTTAAACAAGATTGTCTGACTGACTAATGTTTGGTACACGCTAACTTTGCTAGTCTATAAAATAGCCATGGAAAACTATGAGGTAGAACATTGGTGTCAGACAAAAGTCACAAACGTGTAAAAATTAGAGAGACCTTACATTGCCGTTCAGACTTTTTTATTTGCAAATAAGAAACTCAAAGCAGAGTTGCACTATGATAACACAAATAGGGTAAGGAGGAGCTAAAGGGTTAATTAAAAATTGTTAAAATTCAGAAATATGACTTTTGATAGAGGATAGCACACGTCCAATAAACAGTGGTTCATGAAGCAAGCAGATCAAAACAGATTTCAGTATTTCAACTGAATTTGCTTTGCCTAACTCATAGCAAAGTGACTATATATTTTAGGAGAAATGACCATGTCAAGGTCATTTTCTTCCTTATGGGGCTACTGGAAAGCTTTTTGCTTTGTTTTGTCAAGGTCACCAACAGAGACAAGAGGCAACATGGAACTACTTCAACCAGAAATATAGTAATATCTTCAGCATGATCATAATTATCAACTATATAAATTTATATATGTTATACATGTCAGATCTGCTCAAATATAAAGTAGAATGGGAAATGTTTGTGATTTTGCAATGATTCAAATCACAGTCTGTCCCCTATCTGTGGTCTCAGATTATTATATACAAAATTTCTAATTTAAGGACAGAGGCCATGTGGTGCAGTGGGATCCTACTCGACTCAAATCCCCAAACTAGGGCTTGGGTGAGACTTTAAGGAGCAAGACTATCAATGTCCATGAGCCTCAGTTTCCCCACCTGTTAACTGGTGGTTCAAAATACAGTTTTACTACCTTTTGCTGGGCTCTTAGAGGTCTCCAATGGGATAATTTATGTGACATGATTAGGACACTATTAACATTGTCCAGATATGTTAGGATATATGAAAATTACAAGTAGACAGGTCTGATGGGAAGACTTTGGGTCCCTGCAAACAATACGTAATTCAGGCAAGACACAGAAGGCAGCTCTTTCTCCGCAGCCATGGGAAGCAGCTGCTCTCGCTCTCCAGTTTTCAATGCATAGGCCGGAGAAGCAAGATTCTAACAGACGGTTTGGCACTGAGTAGCATTCTCCCAAAGACCTGGCAGGGTATTAGTTTAAGTAATAGTTTGTCAGATACTCATCAAGACAAATACTAATTGAAGTTTCAAACAAATGAGACTTTGCCTGGTAAGGCTAGAAAGATAACCAGGGTGGCTTCTGAATTTGATTTGTAAGAGGTCACATGTGTCTTTCCAAAGTACTGAGACTGTAGCTCCTCCCAGCGTCTGCAGCTGCACAGAGACATGAAAAGCAGCTCCACACTCTAAAGCGATTTCTCCAGGTAGGAATGGATGACATTAGAAGAAAAGAAAAAAAAAAAAATCTTGAACATCATTCCAGCTCATAGTTAAATGGAATTCAGTAGAGTTACATTCCAGTGACACAGTTTTTTTTTTTTTTTTTACTAGCAATAATCTTTGTTAGGAATGTTATTTCTCATTTAATCACTTTTCGGCATCTGTAAAGATCTCAAGACCCATTCAATAGCACCTACTCAGGACCCCTTAAATTATGGGTAACTGTGTTCATTTGGTAGCACTGTAAATACCAGCACCATTTATGGATAGATTCAGGAAGAATCCATTTTATTTATATGTTTTTATTTTATTAATTGTGTGTCTACCAAGTTTCAAATATACTTTTCAGCCTTTCATTCTAGGCTGCCCTTTGTCAAATCTGAACTTCCTGCTCTTCCAGTTTTCGAGAGCAGTCATTGTATTGCAAGAACAGGAAATGCTGCCATTCTGGACTTGTTACGACAAAATTTAACAGTGTCGAATAGCACCTTGGCTGAATGGGAGAATGCTCTCTGTCACCTGGGAGGAACACGTGCAAGTCACAGGCATTCCTGGAAGGAGAAGGTGGGAAAAGGCCTGGCTGAAAATGCTAAGATTGAGTAGTCAGTCAACAATGAACTCCATCATCTAGTGATTGCTCTTATTTGGGTACTTATCCTATTATTGGGACTTTAGACCCCTAAATCAGCATGTGATATGTTTCTGTGAGAGGAAATATCCGTGTTCTTTACAAAATCAGTTGGATGCTTTAGAGGTTTAAAAACATATACTTATCCTTAGGAAAACTTAATTTTGAAAAGATATATTCTTGTTCATGACAGTGAATGCACTTTAAGTAAAAGAGTCTTATGAATGTTTGGTTTAACAAGTTTGAATTGGCATTAAAATGGTTCCGTGAGAATTTGCCAAGACCCCATAAATAAACATTAAACGGGATGTCTTATGGAACCACCGTATTTAGGGAAAATTCCTTTTAGGTATAAATGCACATCTGAGTTAAAAAGATAACCACATCCTTGCTATAATTAGTAAGTTAAAAATATTTAAGCAACTGTTTCTTTTTATAAATATTTCCTCTCTCATAAATACATTTACATGGGTAACCCATAAAAGACTTAAAATTTCAGATTTCCATAGGATTTAGGAAGAAAGCTTGCCGTTTCAAAACAAAGCAACTTCTATGCTTCAAGTCAGTTTCACAATAACCCTTTAGGTCACAAGCCCTAGATAATATGTCAAGAAATAAATGTACAGATATTATGTTTCTGAAGATGTAATATCCTGACTTGATAAGCACTATTTTCTTAGTTATACTTCAGCATTGCCGATCATGACATTAAACCATGCCCACGTGACCAGTGGTTTGGGTCAAAAAGATCTTTCTCTTAACCTCTGATATCGTGGCTCTCCTTTCATTCTAGAAACTCAAGCTCGAGTGGTATTTTCTAGGGGTGTGGTCTTTCCCTGTGTGGGAGCCTATCACGTTGCCACATAGTGAGGCTCTTAAAAAGATGATGATTCTTACCTTGAATAGTTACTTGAAGAAAACATGTCCAGTAATTTCAGGAAGGTGGGAGACGTGTTTCTCCCTGACTTGATTGCTGCTGAATCCACACCACAGAGACAATTCTCCACACTTCGTGGTACACTGTCAATAAATTGTTCCTGAGAGAAAGGATAAAAGAGCCAATCACCACCCACGCTCATAAGTCAACGTGGACATGATGCTCTCGGAGCCTCTGCCTTGGCTCCTTCACATCTGGAAACTGTTCTTCCTTCCTTATTTACAGCATTGGCACTGAGTCAAAATAGTTTATCAATAAATAATTTGCATTTATCTCGTTTTTCTATAGTTGACCTAACTGCGTAAATCTCCCCATTTGATGTTTTCCTTTTGAGTGGTGATAATTCATCCTCAGCAGGCTTCTCATTCTTCTTACATTTATAGCAACCCAAATATATGGAAAAGACACAAGTCACTTAAGGAGACACAACTTACCTGATGCGCTTCCTAGAGCACCTTCAAGGTAACACATTCCTTTTATTAACTGTATTTTCATTTTCTCACCCCAAAATCTAAAGTCTAAACATAATTCTCAAGTGCATACCTTGATTATAATTCACAGCCAGAACATGCCTGTAAAACAGAATGTTCAGAATGTTACTGGACCCTCCCTCCACCCCCACTTCCCTCTCCTACTCACT
This sequence comes from Galemys pyrenaicus, assembly GCA_019455555.1. Classification (NCBI taxonomy): domain Eukaryota; kingdom Metazoa; phylum Chordata; class Mammalia; order Eulipotyphla; family Talpidae; genus Galemys; species Galemys pyrenaicus. The sequence goes on along the minus strand of JAGFMF010011680.1, from coordinate 3,383,638 downwards.
GTAACCCTCTCCCCAGCACGCCCTCCAAAGCATAACCAACATTCTGTGTCTCACGGGTACCCCTGCTCTGGGCATTGCCACATTTTACTTTTCGCTCATATGTCTCATACTTTGAAACATAATTTGTCAGCCTATAGAACAATAAACTCCAAATTACATTCCTTGAGGATTTTGAAGATGTTTATCCATTCTTTTTGTGTTCAGTAATGCTGATTAAAATCTGATGTCAAAGAATTCTTTCACTTTAAGACACTTTGCTTTGCATTTCTTTGCACTTTTTCACTTTGAGACTTTAACCTTTTTTGTTATTGTTCTGAATATTCACTCAATTGCATTGAGGTTCATGAATATTTTTGTTTGTTTGGAAAGGAAGTGTTTCTTCATTCAATTTTGAAACTGGAGATTCATGTATTCTAGTCTGGATCGATTAATTTTTTTATCATTGTTTTCTGATGTCCTTACTTTAATTCTTTTTAACTTCTCTTTCTGTAATTCCTATCGGATGGATGTCAGAAATATTACAACTATCCTCCATAACTCTTAAGTGGTCCTCTGCACTCTTCATTGTTTAAACTTGTGTTTACTGTATTTTAGGAAAACTTCACATAAATCCCAAAATTAGTTTTGTGTTTGTTTCAATGCTCACATTGATGCATTAATATCATCTAAAGTCTTATTTCTCCTGTTTGCTGAAGCCCTGTTCTCTTAAGTGTAAAATTCTTTCATTTATTGAATTCTTTTGGTGTGTGTGCTTTTAAAAAAAAAATACCAATTTGAAAGGCTTTTATTTTTTTTCCTTATTTTGTCTTTTGACAGTTTTTGAAGGCAAAGAATGAGGTATAGGGCTTACAGCCTTGATTCCTCTTAAATTAACAATTTCTATTGTATGGCAATTCTATCAGTGTGTTTAATGAACTTGGCGTTTCGATATCTGAAAACTATCACATAAAATGTTCATATTTGAATGATTATCTTAATAATTTAAAAAGACATCATGTTTTCAACTTTCAAAAATAATGTTCAAGATATTCATTCTCACCTGAATTTTCATTCTTCTTGCTGCAATTCTTCCTACTAGGCTTGGATCAGAATTATCATTTCTGTCTTCTAGTTAGGAATCTTTTGGCAGTGATGGGTTGAGAGCTTTTGAGGCCCTTTTTCCTAAATGCATCTTCTAGGACCCTTGGCAAAGACACTGATTCCTGGCCTGATTCCAACTTCTCTGGATTCTCCTATGGGTAGTCCAGAAGGATTATTTTTATTAACAGGTGTTTCAAGTAAATATTCTGCTCTGGCCTATGTGGGATAAGCTTACTTTTGTAACAGGGGTAGAAATGTGCAGCAGCTGAACACTTCTTGAAGGGGGATTGCTGAAACACTTCCTTCATTTGACCAGAATGATGAGGTTGAATTGACGTTTCATCTCAGGTAGAGTTCTGGGCCCTTGTTGGACAAAGTCTCAAACATCTGCTGAATGTGATATTTTAACCCCTACTTGGTAACATTTACTGTACTTTGTGGCATGTGTGATTCAGAATCATTTTTCTGACTTTTGACAGAGAAGGTATGTGGTACTAAACCGCTTCCACCTGCTAAAATAGGTTGCATTTTCAGCAGGGTTAACCAAGGTGCACCATTTGGAAATAGTTTGCAAAAATGCCTCAATTCTCTCAGGGAGGCAGCCTGTATGCCTTGTGGTTTCTAAGTGTAAGGCTTAAACTTGATCTCGACGTCAATCAACTAGCAATAGAGAAAGAAGACTGGATAGCAGTTCCGCTAATCTGAACAATTTTTGAGCCTAGCAGAGTTTGGTTGCTATTTGATATCACTGCACACTAGTTGTGGTGTGGAATTTTTTGACACACTGTGTATCATTGTGTCATTCCCAGAGGCTGATTGCCTTGACTTCGCAGCAAGCACTAATAACTAATTTCGGCTAAAGCTGATAAAGACAGTGCTACAAATAGCTTGAATCAACGTAGTCAAATCCTGAGCTAAAATGCTTGCTTCCCACAGCTTATCCTTATCAAGATGGGAGATAGACAAATGTCAAACAGTTGAAGGTTTAATTTGTTTAAAGCAGGAGCCGAACTTGACTTGTCTGTGCAAATTATTTGTTTTGGGGGTGGAGATAGGGACGGAAGGAAGAGGACATGCAAACTCTCTAGACATGCATGCTGGCGATGGAGATACTGGGAATGTATCATATTCAGTATGTGTATTTATTTAGCATTAATTAATTGATTTTCTATGCCATTAATATGAGTAATGATTTCTTACTTGTGGTTTGTATTGTAATTTCCATATTTCACAGAAGTAATGGAAAAAAAGGGAGTAGCTATGGGGGAAGGACACATGCTAGTCTAAAGGATCTCAGACTTACTTAGATCCAAGGCTTACCCTCTATTCCAATATCATTATACTTATAACCCTGCTAGGAGAGACAGATTCATCTGCTATTGCTGGGATCCTGGACAGGGGCTTCAAAACAAAGTCCAAGAGGTTGTAGTACAAAAGGAACTTGATGTCTTTGATAAATTAAAATTGGATAACAATAGCATCATTAATTATATTGATAATGAATAACACTCACTAGCTTGAAGTAGCTATAATAATGATAAACTCTTCCTGCTTCTAGGAAGGAATTGAATAGGTAATGAAAAATTTGGAAATACCATCTGTACATAACTTTTGGGTTCAGGCTGGTGAATTACCTAGCAGGGAATTACATTATGTACATATCTGTTTGTTCAAATTGTCTAAGATATCAGAAAAGTCATTACTAACTGATATTGTACCAAATATGAAAATATAATGAAACTTGATTCAGCATGACCAGGATACAGGTTTCTCTTCACTCTAGCTTCTTCTTCAAAGTCTATTCTCACACAGGTCCCTCTCTGGGTAACTAACATGGCTGCCAAGTTCATAGAACTTTCTGTTTTAGGATGATGTTATAGTGGTAAAATATTTACTCAAATATTTGAGTAATAGAATTGGAAGGAAAACAGATATGAATTCTACCTTAGGAGTACAAGTACGACTCTTTCACCTAAACCTTCCTTATAGGTAACAGTTCCTAATGAAACCAGAGCCACAATTGCTGGAATTAATTGCTTCTTACATTTTAATGTTCATATAAGGGTATTCATGCAGGAGACATTTTGTATTTAGGGTACATTTGCTTTTTACCACCTTCTAGGAATAATCATGGTAAACTGATCATGATTATGATCATCTCCTCATTTAGGGTTCTCATAGTAGACACAGTTACCAAACTTGGTCATGAGCAGAGAAAAATTTTAAAGAACAAAGGAGCAGATGGAACATACTGATCATTGATTGGAAGCAGACACCCATATCAGCAAAGAGAATCTGTATTAGGAACATTAAAATGCATCTAAAAAATAATAGCTTTTTAGAATTTACATTTTCACGGTATAAAAAAGTCAAAACACTCTGCCCTAAAAATAGAAATTACATTTCACATAAATGCCCAGAACTGCATGTCTAATGTAAATAAAAAGCCCATGGAGAAACTGAGGAAGGAACCTTGTGGGATCTCTCTAAAAGGGTACCAAACCCATTCATGAAGTCTCCACCCTCTTGGCTTAATAATTCCTAACACCCAGATCCTAACACCACCACAACGGGTACTATGTTTCAACATATGAAAATGGTGGGATGCAAACATTCAGTCTATAGCAAATATTAAATCAAAAGAATACACAAGAAATACCTACAGTTCATCAAACAGTAGAAAAGCTAGTTTTAATTTTGACTACTCCAACTGAACTGCATGCTACATTTTATTATACAGAAAATCTCCATATGCACTGATGTATCTGTCAAAATTATCTATTCTCTTATTTAGTTGTCTATTTATTAGTACAGCTATTCCATACTACTTTAACTACAAAGAGTTTATGTTTTGATTCCTGGAAAGGCTTGCTTTTTGTTTATTTTTGCTTTTATTCTTTAACATGACATTTACCACAAATCTATTATTAGAAAAAAAATCTGATAATTTAAGTTTGAGTTGAGTTACATTTCTTAAGAAGAACAGTCATATTTATGAATCTCCTATCCAATGGGCATATAATTTCGGTTATATAAGATGGGCAAGCTCTAGAAATTTGCCATCAAATTTTACCTATAGTCAACATTTAATAAGGACATAAATCTCATTTACGTGATCATGCCACAATCAAATAAATGCATGCCTATGTCTTTAAAAAGTTTAAACATTTCCTAATGTAGATTTTGGACATGAAAACAGAGATGTTTAAAATGTAAGGATCTAGTTGGAAACTTTTCTAATGAGTAATAGCTTTGTGATGGTCTAAGACCTCTAAAATTGCCTTTAGAGGTGTCGCAGAGTTCCAGCCTCATCACACAAACACACACACACACACACACACACACACACAAACAGGCAACTTTAACTGCAAATTTAGACTGTGAATGAATTCTCTTAAAATTTTATTTTGTAAATTCAAGAGTCTTCAAGCATTATTGGGACATAATTTAATAAACCCAGTATAGATGATATCCTCAGGTATCTAATGACTTTGCTAATTATTTATTTGCTGAACAGCCTAAAATGTCTCCCTCTTGTGTAGCCAGTTTTAAGGCTGTAAATCAATCAAACGATACAAGCAAACTTACTTTTAAACTTGATTTAACTGAGGAGAGTGGGAAATGCACCTTCTAATAAGTTGTAATGTAGAACGGCATTGGTTTATACGCCAGTATCATTAATTATCTTTTTTTTTAGCCATAGCAAATTGGCTGGAGAATCATAGATCTTCATTTATAAGACAGAGTGGTATAACACTATTATATGAAAAAGCATGATTTATTGAACTTGGGAATTTCAGTAAAAGACCGAATGGCTTTCAAATCCAGTAAGAACTCTTTCATGATCCCATTTGATCCAGTGGGAACTGTCCTTGTTTCCTGCCAAGAAAACCTGTAATATGACTTTGGCGAAACCCCTAAGACTTCCTGTCCATCACTGAGCTTGTGAATCCTTTATTCCCACTCTCTCCTTGAAAATGGGTGTGATCCCGGTCGCTTCCCAGGATTTCCCGACTGACTGCCTTGTGAAGCAAAATAAAGCAAGACTTAAACTTCACAATTGCCAATAATGAGCAATCATTACTCAAATTACTCTAAGCACTGATTAGGTTTAAAGTAATGAAGAAACCACCATAATCAATCATCATCAACCCAAAGGAAGTCAATCTGTGTGGAGAGACCCTAGGAATTAGCACAGGGCTCCACCTACAGGGATCCAGGGGCAGAAGAACTGCCATGACTTCAGACTGCTTGTACCCTGCCTGTCTCATTATCCCCAACGCCCCCAGTGCCTGCCGGGAATTCTGAAAGAAGGAAAATTAAACCGCAAGTCTCTTTCTATTGAAATAACACTGGCCTAGAGCAGCGTGTAAGTTTCAGGTGTGTGTCATTAAATATGACATGTGTCTATACTGTTCGTGCCTGCGTAGACACTCCTGTGTTCACCCTTCACCATGCAGTTGCGCCCCTTTATCCGATTTATCTACCCCCTAGCCCCCTTCCCTCCTTGTAGTCATGAATTGAGCTTACAGTCTAGATTTTATTTTATTTTTTTATCTAGTTCCTTCGTTTAATGGATGTTCCTTCCAAACAAACAGTCCTGATCAAAGTGTATAAAATATGGTGTCAGATAGGCCATCATCAAAAAAAAACAAACTCAGGCATACCCACACAGTAAAATTTACATAGATAGATTAAATTGATAGTAGATAGAGTGGACAGTAGATAAATAGAAGGTAGTAGATACATAAAATTTGTAATTAAAATTCAGGATGACATTATACCTTGGTTTGATTGATGGGTTCGTGGGATATAGAATTCTCAGTTTTAAAAACAGAGAAGTCCTAGAAATCCCAGTTGAATTGCTCACTCTATTATGTTATCCACTTTCCAAAACAGTGTTTTAAAATTTAATTTATATTATTATGATAGCCACATTGTGCAAAGGGGAGTAGAATCTCAAAAGCAGCAAATTCTAGGAAGTCCTTTTGTGTACTTTATACAAGAGCAAGGAACAACTTTCTCGGTAAACATAAATTTTCTTCATAAATACCTCAGCAAAACTATGTTTTTGACATTGAAGCATGAACACCGGAGAACCAAGAAATATGTCCCTTCCATATGTTGGTTTACCTCACTTACCAATTTATTAGGCTTCAGCATATCTGAGATATAATGGTGAGGACACTTCAAGAAGGGGTTAGTTTCATTGAACTCAAAAGGGTCACATAAAAAGGTCAATTCTCACCTAGAAAAAAAGCAAGATCATAACCGACCAGCCATACACTTACATAACACATGTTGTTGATCCATTGGGAAGATAATTGGTGTATTCTTTCCAGTGTTTTATTAAGCAAATATTATTCAAAAGGGAAAGTCAAATAATTACTTAAGAGTGTATGTCTGTGTGAGATTGTGTATAGTTTATTACAGTCAGATTTATCTTATAATGAAAACCAAATTTAGATAAAAACAATCTTTACCTTTTTTTATTTTTAAACAAGAAGACTTATAGTAGTAATAAAGAAGGGAGTCTCAAAAAGATGGATTATATTTTAGATATTCTTGAAATAGTTACAAAAGTTTCATGCTGATAGTGCCCAAAATTGAACTGCTTCTTAGAACTGGTTTCCCAGAGACAATGACAGAACCAGTCTTTTTGGATGAAAACTTTCTACAACTAACTTATTTAAAATGTATGTGGACCATCCATCTTTGACAACAATAATAAATTATTTCCATGGTAACTCAGGGATAGAACCAAATAGTTATCATCTCAGCATAGTCACAAAGGGACTACAGAGGAAGTTCCTCGTCAGTGATTTGGTCAAGATCCTGCTCTGTAAACATTTTAAAACGAAATTATCATGACTGACTGAGGATCATTTTTCTACCAACAAGGAATTGTCAGAACAGTGGTAAATTATCCTTTTGGTAAAATGAGAAATAACAAGGATGGGAAAGACAATGCCTAATATATAGGGTATGTGTCTAAGGAGCAGAAACTGATTTGGATTCTTAATAGTAAATTAATAACCAAAACTAATATACCCCTTTGTCAAAATGTCTAACCCCAAGGAGGATTCTGTGCTAAGTCGTAGATTCCATTTCCATTTAAAGCGATCAGCATCATACACCCACACTGTTCTCTCATTCTCTCTAGTGCTAACCTTGAGTTTCAGAATATTTTATTATTTGCTAAATCTAGTCTTGTTTATTTTCTCTCTTGTAATTAAATATGCCTACTCTTTCAATGATCCTAATGCAACCGAGAGAGCAAGGTTCTCTTTTGTGGGTTCCCTGGATCCAAGTGGGATGCTGAGGAGCAGCTTCTGGAAATGACCTCCTCCTCTCTCCAGGAGCTACAGATGAGTCCCATAGGTCTCCACGCCCAGCTCACACTCCTTATGGCAGCACAAGGCTTGAGGATCAGAGTAACTTCTCTGTATAAAGAGAACGGAAATTCTCACTAAACAGGATTTTGCTTTGGGGGCCAGGGGTGTAACCACAAATTCTTCATTCACCCTTACAAATGAGTGTTAATCAAACACTTGGGAATCACAGTGTGATAGCACAAATAGAATCATTCAGGAAAGGAACAGACTGGGGCGGGCCAACAAAATATAAATCTAAACATTGAATTTATCCTGTTTAGCTTTTCCTCAAATGTAATCAAAACATACTAAATCCCATTATATCATAACATCTTAATTATTCCATGCAAATTTGGTTACAATGTCATTACTTAGAAAAATTCTATAAAGCAGAAGAAAAATGCAGAATACAAAAAGACAGAAAAAAAGATAAGAAAATGGTCCTGTTATTAAAGAACGTTCCTTTCCACTCCAGGCCCTGTGTGGTCAAACTATGTGTAAATTTAAATCTATTCCTCCAATTATCTTTTCTATCACAATGTTGATCTGTTAAGGTACAATTTGCTGATTTAGTAGCATTGACTATCAGTGACACTTAGACCTGGTATATAATTTAATGTCCATATTAATTGCATCAATGTACAATATAAGAAGTATAATTTAATAGACAATATTCAGAGCTAATAATCTGTCTTCAATGAGACTGTGTTTAAAAGTAATTCACCTTTAAGAATAGCAGAAATTAATGTCACCAGTCATAAAATGCCTTAAATATGTATTTCATGATTTGAAATGTTCTTTACAAAAATAATTCAAATCCCCAATTACATGTAGAAAACTCCTAGAAGCCAACAGGGAAAAAGCAATGACAGCCTACCTCCATCTCACTACAAAAATAAAAATATGATGACGAACAGGAAGAGCAACGATAAGACGACAGTTTACCAATTAGCAAATATTTAAAGATGATGCTATTCAATGTGGATGGAATACAGTTAAGTGGGTACAACCTTTTAAAATAGCAATCTGGTTAATGTATTAAAACATCTTAAATACACATATTCTCTCATCCACTAATTCCATTTCCAATGATTAACCCTCATAGAAACATTAATCAATGATAATTCACTTTACTACAAAGATGTCCATGTGGAATTATTTTGATAGAGAAAACTTAGGAACAAAACAAAAAATAAGCAATAAATATTATTGTTGCTTAATATAACACAATATTGCGTTGTTGGAAAAATCATGATGTATTTTTTCTATGTTTTTGAAGCTAAAATGCATCATATTTTTCCAATTACCCAAAAGCTATCATATTTATTAAATGATTGTAACATATCTAGGAATGTGCCAAATGCTTTACTTTGATAGTCTAACGTCTCCAACAAACTCTATGAGGTGTAGTTATTTATCCTATCTTATGGATGAGAAAATGTAGCTCAGAGAAATTTTATAACCTGCCCCAAATATCCAGGAAATAAGTGGCTGGTTCGGCATTCTAATCATACTCCTCTTATTCCAGAGCCTGTGTTCTTATCAAGACACTATACTGCCTGCTGTACAATGAACAGTATGTGTAATTAATTCAAGTTATATGTACAAAGGATTTTTGAGGATTTGTTGCACATAGAATGTGCATAAGCAGAGCTTGTGAAAATATTACGTTGGAATACAACTTAGTTATAAGAAAAAGTAACTAAATTCTTGCCATTTGTGACATGAATGGAAGTGAAGAGGGTTATGCTAAGCAAAATAAGTCAGAAGGAGAAAAGACAAATACCAGATAATTTCACTCAGATGTGGACTACTGAGAAAACAAAAGAACTGACAAAACTAAACTGAAACAAGCCTTAGAAATATGACTGTAATATTGAGGTTACTGGAGGAGTAGGGTGGGAGAAGGGGACAGAGGAGGGACTGTGGATTGTGGTGGAGGGTTATGGGTGCCTTGGTGGTAGCTGTGGTGTGGACACATACATCTGAGGAGGTGTAAACCTACACCCCAAATCACACCCATATATACAGTTATACATATATGCAATTATATATACATAGCTATAGTGTTATAAAACATTGTTAACTCAATAAAAATAATACAATAAAAATTAAAATACCAAGAATTGCAAATTCATAGAAACTAATAAGTTTGCAAATACACATCTAATTCACTGTTTATTTTCATAATTAAACATAAGCATTGGTTCACATGTTGTCTAGTCCCAACATAGCAACCAGAGTTAATTCTTTCACATCTTAGTTCTACTTATTGACTCAGTAAAACTACCATGATCAGTAGTTCTTGAACTTCAAAACACCCTCTGGCTGGCAGCCCCCTACCCTTCAGAGACCATCTTCCCACTTGTCCTCTCCACCCTCATTGCGGGTTGCACTGTCTTCCTCAGTTCCCCCAACATGCCCAGTCTGCTCCTGGAGTAAAGCCTCTTTGCCTGCCATGCTCATTTTACCTGTTTATGGAACTTATCCAATTTCTGCAAGCTTCCATGAAGTCTATGCTATGTACCTTAACTATCTTAACTAAGTTTGCACCTCCTCCCTCGTTCCTCATCCACTAATGTCACTCTCTTTTTCCTTTTTTGACAAAGAGCAATTATTGAATGTAATTGCTATATTTGACATAATCTTGCAACGTGATATATGTCACACACTAACATCTTTCTGGTTTATCATTCCTCTCCCACATTAGAAGGAATCTCCTCATAGGCACACCGTTTTATCTCAACTATATACATCAGTCACCCAAATACTCAAGGAAAGCTGAACAATCTCTGCTACTCAGTCCTGGATGGACGAATGTCACTGCAGGTGACATGGAAGTGGTGGTGTCACGTGGCCACTCATTCCTCATGGACATGTTATGTCCAAGTCCATTACTTGCCCTTACCGGTCACTTCACAGCTGAAGCCTTATCCCCAAGTCAGGTTCTTTTTTTAAAGAAAATAAACAAATATCCACGTCCCTTATCCTGCACTGCCGCAAATTATAACCGTGAATTACTTGTGGCAGTTGATTTATAGCGTGTTCCCGAAAACATGCATTTCCATCTTCTATCAAGTTCAAATACAACCAGAACTCTCAGAAAGCTGCCTCCATTTTATCCTTTAACTGAAAACAGTCTTTCATCCTCCCGTCATGTTCTACTTTTACACCTGCTTCTGTTTTTCTAAGTTCTGGTTCATTTTCGCAAATTCCTAATCTTAGTAAAGGAAACGTCTTCCACCTGCCCATGGTCAATTAATGATGCCTCATTAGACAAATCACTGGGAACGCTGATGAGGTTTTCCTGAACACGAAGGCCAGCCCGATCAATTGCCTTCCCACCTGTGGCTCCCGAGCGCCCAGCCAAAGGTTAGTCCGGGTCTTGGAGGCCTCTACTGTGTCAGCAAAAATTAGCAAGAAGGTGGCTGTGTTGTCAATAGAGCATAGAGACAATTAGTTAATGATTAGAGACCTAGTGGTTGGGGAATTGATAACAAAATGAGCCACCTTGGGTACATTTGCATGCATTTAGGAAATCGATAACACAGGAAAAAGTATATGATGGAAGAGAGAAAAATGACATGACTAGAAACCAAATTAAAACAGGATTTAAGAGTTGACACAAATGTGCCCAACTTGTTAAAAGGTCACAGTGATATCAAAATAAAGCCATAACACCAATTAAATAGATTAATTATTAACCCCACCCCCATACTACTTCCTTACCTTCACAGAAGGCCTTCCTGCTGGATTTGGATTCGTTCATTGATTCATTCATTCAGCACATATTTATTTATCAAGCACAGATTATGGGTCATGCAGGGTGTTTGACCTCAGGGAAAATAATGTCAAATGAGATGGACTTGGCCCCTACCCTTAAAGACATTAAAAAAAGAGAAGTAGAAGAAGAAGAAGAAAATAATCCCAAATTGTTGTAAGTGTACAGAAAACATCCTGAGTCTGTTCAGAGACGGGAAGGGAAACTCGTTTCGGATAATTAGAACAGAGATAAATAATCAAAACTGGAAGTGCATCCCGTATTTTCTCCTTAGAACGCGCCGGCTCTGGGGTCCCTCCGCAGGGAAGGCGGTGTTTATAACAGCACAGGGACTCAGGACAGCCTACGCTGTTGGAAGTGTCAGAAGCGGGAAGTTCGTCAGCTTGGATTTATCCTGCTTTATTTAAAATTCTGCTGTGTCTTTAGCCTAAGGGTGTAACTACAGTCACTGAAAATGATGGGGTGTCTGAGGTCATTTTTCTGACAGTTTGCAAATCACTTGAACCTGCTGTTATCATTTTAACGGCAGCAGTGGGAATGGTGCAAATTCAAAGTAACACAGCACAGGCGACAGGCAGGGATTTTCAAATGTTAGAAGGATGGCACCGAGCAGAGATGCCGTCGCGCTTCGTGTCACCTTGGACAGAAATCTCTCCTACACCCATCACCAAGTACCGAGCCAGCAAAATGCAATGGGAAAGCCCAGGGGTGCAGACCGCAAGGCTGGTTCTGGCTCAGAACCACCGGGGTCATCCTAAATGGCCTACATGTACAAAAGAGTAAGTTAAGTACTATCTAAATTAAGCTACTATTATTGGAGGGTTTTTAGTAACTTGCATTTGAATAGAATCTTAATTCTTTTATGGGGAGAAGAAGGGAGAATGGAAAGGGAGAAAAGCACAAAAATGTCCAGTGAGCATGCATGCACAGGACATTTTATATATATATATATAATCCATTATTTTAAATGGATTATTGTAATTAAAAACCACAAGTGACATGATAGTTATTATCAGGCCCATTTGACAAAGAGACTTAGAAAGGTAAAATGGCTCCTGAATTCACATCTCTGGGATGTGATTTAGCTGCATTTCGAACAGTCCATGCTTTCTAGAGCTCGCTAGAAGCTACTTCCTACCAAGGTGGAGCATGGAGATATTTTTCAGTTCCCAGAATCTGTAATGTTTCACACCAGACTTTAGCCTCCTCAAAAAACTGGAATGAAACTGAAGACTCAAATATATAAAATGCATTCATCCCTCAAGGTATTTCTTAAGCCAGAATATCCACTTCAGTCAGACTATAGAGAATGTTAATTTTAAAATAACCAAGTGGTTTATCAAGAAATGACTGAGTCTCTCATTTCAACATCTTTTAGGAAATACGCCTCTAGTGAAATTTGTCACCCTTTCCCCCTTCTGCTGTGAGACCTACATGCACAAATTTGTCATCTAATTGCCACCTTACAGTGGCTAATTTGTGCTTGTCCAATCATTGTCTCTCTCCTTCTTTGTTACTAGCTTATAAAAGTCCCTTACCTGCAGACATTTCATTTAGGAATATTTTCTTTTATAGTATAGGCATTTGCCAACATTTCTTTTAGATTCTTACATTCTCTCAAGCCTTTCAAAATGATTCCTTTCCATTCTAGAGGCCTGGGCTGAATTGCCCAGCACTATTAACATACTATAATAAGAGATTTTGACTTCACTGGGTTACAAGAGGACACCATGAATTCCAAAAGAGTCTTCAGAAGACAGGGGTGTAGGGGTGGACGGGAGATCCAGGTTATCTTCTGACCCCCTTGCGTCTCCATTGAAGTTCAGACACTTGGCTTTATGCGCCTCCCAAGCATCCAATTATTTTCAATTTAGACATGGTTGTCAGTACCTCCGCTTTTCAACCTGAGCATGGGTTTCCTAAGTTTAAAAAGGAAATTGATGTTGAAAAGAATAAGGACAGGTTGCTGGATATTTGACTCCTTTACTTCTCCTTTCACAAATTGTAGTAGTTTAAATTCTGACCAGGCAGATTGATCTGACTGAAAAACTTTGCCGTGGAAGCAAAGGTGCTTGCTGTCAGCGCAAGGAGAAAGACACAGCGATGAGTCCATCCCCAGTGCCTTATTCTCACTAATAGTTTAGGACTATCTTCCGTTGAATTCCATCAGCTTTATTTTATAAGCTGAATCATGAATTCCTTTCTATTCCTTAATGCTGTTAAATTTGCCCAGAAGTTTCAATGATATATCTTTTTATATGCATTGATTAGTCCAGTTAGTTGGTAGATAGTTCACACTTTGACTTGGCTAGTTTTTGCCTGGCTAGATGAGTTGCTATGTGTACTTCTGCAGACTAGGGTGTGGAAAAGCATGTGATTCTGGCTACCACACTTGTGCCTATTCAAGGAATAGTTCAAATTTTATCGGAACTTATATTTTAATGGTCCAATTAGCAAAAATCATAATATTTTCACATAAGTAGTTTTCATACCATTGTGTTGCATCTTACGAGTCTTCCCCAAGGAGTATCGGAAAGTTCAAGTATGCTTAAGGGAGAGATTTAGTAGTCCTCTACAGAATTGTGTTACCATCTCAAAAATGCTCTTTGATTTAGAACTGGCAGTTCAAGTGTGATTATAAATTATAGAGTAAATCTTGATGGGCAAGGGGAATAAATATTATACCTGAGGGTTTGTAAGATACTCTAGACACTTGAGAGCTTTAAATCAGCTAGTCTGGCTTACTTTCCATTCTCTGTAGAATGATAGGCAAAACCATGGGCATTTCTAAATATTTTATGCAATATTTGTGTTGTGAGGTAGGAAAACTATTTGCTGTAGTTACATGAAGTTATATGTAGTTATATTAAGTCTTGGATTAAGGATTAGTTTCCATCCCTCTACTAAAAAGAAAATTTTAATGAGTTTAATTATTTCAGATAAATCATTTTCCCATGCCTTATAAGGGTTAGGACATATGAATGAATACTTCCCGTCATTAGCATTGGAAGGATATACTGTGTAAAAGAAGATAGTTTAAGTTCAGTTGGGAAGCAGACATGACTGAGTGCTTCTCGTGGAATGACACCACAATGAGGCTGATGGCTGCTGTCTGTGGGCAAGTAAGTGTAACCGCATCGAATTTGGGAAATGGAACTTCATGTCGATGAACCCAAGCAAGGTCACCATAACTGGACAATGATCATCAGACCATTGGGCAAGACAAGAGAAGGAGACGAACAACATGAACACAATAGACCATGAATTGTTTCGTTGGTTTGTTTGTTTAGTGGGGTTTTTAGTTTCTTCATGTTTTATTGATATAGTGGACATATAACATTTTCTAAGTTTAGGTATACAATGTTTTGATTTGATACACATATATTATAAATGATCACCTTTGTTACATTCCTTTCAAACTGATCCAACACTTTCATGATGTAATGTCATAAAATTCCTCCATGTTTTATCAACATAATTGCCAACATCTTACAATTCTGTTGCTATTTTTCACTTTATAGCTCTGGGGTTGATTATACACCTAGAATCAATGAGAGATGGTAGGGTAAATCTTAAAGAGGAACATCATTATACTGAAAAGCAATAGTTATAATAGATAATTCGGTAAATAATAGACTTTTTTCCTTGGATAGAAGAACAGCAGCTCTGACAGGCAAAAAACAAAACAAAACAAAACAAAAAATAAACACAATTTAAAGTTGAAGATTTTCAGTTTCATTAGAATTTGTCCGTAACTCACCCCTTCTCTTCCCAATGAATGCTCTAATTAACTGGAAAGCCTAAAAAATATGAATTGAATTTGTATTGTCACTGAATCTCCCTAAGGGCTATTTTTGAGGTGGTTTTTCAGAAAACCATCATGTCTATAGGAGATAAGTTTCTATTTTATTTATTTTTTTCATAATAATTAAATTTATTTAATTATATTTGACATCATTTGTAGTCCCCAGGGAATTCCCACCACCATTTCACCCATGCACTGTCACCTCAATCCCCTGTGCTCTCTCTGCCCTCATCCCAGTCTCTACCCCTCCACCCCCCCCCCCCATGATCCCTTTGGTTTGTCTTTGAACTTTTGTTCTTGTTATGTTTTATTTTTGTTATTGTCTGTTTATTTGTTTTTGATTGTAATTGTTCATTTCCTTGAGCCCTCTTTTTTTTCTTTACATTCCTCCTAAAAGTGAAACCATCGTATTTTTCTCTTGCCTTCTGACTTATTTCACTGAGCATAATTTCCTAATAGCTCCATCATGTTTCTATAAATGACTCTAGTTTATCATTTTTGATTGCTGAATAGTGTTCCATTGTGTATTTGTACCACATCTTCTTGATCCAGTCATCTACTTTCGGGCATTTGGGTTGTTTACAGGTCTTACTAATTACAAATAGTGCTGCAATAAACATAGGGATACAGGTATTCTTTTGGATCGGTGTTTTTGTGTCCTTTGGGTAGATCCCTAGGAGTGGAATTACTGGGTCATATGGTAGTTCTATTTTTAGTAGACTGAGGAGCCTCCATATGGCTTTCCACAGTGGTTGGATTAACTTGCATTCCCACCAGCAGTGTAGCAGAGTTCTTTTTTCTCCACATCCTCGCCAACATTTGTTGCTGGTGTTTTTTTGTTTTGTTTTGTTTTGTTTTTTTTGATATGTGCCATTCTTACTGGTATAAGGTGATACCATTGTGGTTTTAATTTGTATTTCCCTGACTATGAAGGATGTTGAGCATTTTCTCATGTGTATGTTGGCCATTTGCATGTCCTCTTTGGAGAAGTGTCTTTTAAGTTCTTCTGCCCATTTTTGGATTGGGTTGTTTACTTTGTTCTTCTTGAGTTTTATGAGTTCTTTGTATATCTCTGTGCTCAGTCCCTTGTCCATTGTGTGGAGTGCAAAAATTTTCCTCAATCAGTGGGGTGTCTCGTGTTTTGGTTAATGTCTCCTTTGCTGTACAGAAGCTTTTTAATTTGATGTAGTCCCAGCTGTTTATATTCTCTTTCATTTTTAGGGTTGTCAAAAAAGACAGAATTTTGGTTCCTAATTCAGCACTTAAGCTGGAAATTTAAAACCTTGAACTTATTTTCTCTTTCAAGTCATCTTTTGTAGCCAGCAAGTCCAATGTCACTATTCTCTTTGTTTTCACTAACATATTCTTTGTTGCTAGTTACTTGCCCCAAACCTCTCCTTTTATGGATATTTGACTCCAGGTGACTGTAGATAACAATCTAAATAATGTCTGGCCACTCTATGCTATAAACCATCCTTGCCCCACTTATCAGTAGTATCAAAGTCTCATGCTTTTATATCTAGTCAGACCAAAGAATTTCATCTTCAAGATCATGCTCCTATAGTAGGAAAAACAAATTAGCTTATTCCTACAGGTCACAATTACTTTCTTGAGTAAAGGAATGATGTTTTCTTAGAAATAAAACTCAAAGTATGAAATTAAATTTTTTTGTAGGGATATACATAGAGTACCTGAAACACATACTCATTCCTATAGCACACTATTAATAAAACTTTCACACTAACTCTCAATCATATATTTAATTCTTAGTAACATTTTAGGAGCAGATTTATTTTCTGTATTTTATAGGAGGTAGTGCCAGGACACAGAGAGGACAAGCAAGTTGGCCAAGGAAATTCAATTAGTGAGTGGAAGATGCAAATGGCCATCTCAATTTTCTGACCCCAAGAGTCCATGTACCCCTTCCAAGTTCTCCATTCTTAAAGTCAGTGAAGTCATTCTCACAACTAAACCCTTTCTTTCTGGATGCTTCTGTCAGAAACCAAACTGAAGCATGAAAACCATGGATGTGAGCTGAAAATTTTTCCTCTTCATGCTATTGCTCATTCCTTGTGCTTTGGACTCATCAAAGGGAACAATAGTAGCCACCATTGTTCTGAGGAAAATGCTGGAAACTGATTGAAAACTGTGTAATTTCAACAGAAGATGCTGCATTCCCTCTTACTCATTAAATTAAATTATTTGACCCAGAGGCAACAAATAGGTTAAGTTACTGACTTAAAAAAAATTGACCATGGTTTTTCTCCTATCAGAATATTACAAGTTTCTGAGACTCCATGTAATGGATGTAAAAGTCAACAACCAAAAGAACCATTAAATAGCAATGACTGATTTCAGCCAACACAAACACTCTCTCTAATGCAGCAATGAAAGATGCTTTTATCAGAAATGCACCAAGACAGATATAAAATCCAATTACAGAAGTAATATATTCTAGAGAGAAGAAATTGCTACACTAGTGAGTCATGGCCTTATGATCTAGAAGGGAAATAAAAAGTGACTCAGAGCTGTTGGTACATCATGCTCCAAAGTGGTTTTAGCATAACTGACCCCCCACATTGGAAACATCTACTGCACATCACTGTAAATCTCAATCCGTTTGAATCTCAGTACATCTGAAAACAAAACCCACCTCTGTTTTCCCTTCTGCCTCCACAGTTAGTTCTCCATGATACTCAGAAAGTTTATTTAAAAAATAAAAATAAGTTTATGTCATTCTCCTGTTTATGATCCTTATAATTTTTTCCTACCATACTGAAAATACATTCCAAACTCTACCAAGCTTTTCTTTATCTGGCCCTGCCCTCCCTGATTTTGTATCTCCTACTCAACACTATCTTCATACAACACTATCTTCTTGGCTTTCTCTTTGCTCTTCTCTCCACTCCATGGCTATTAAGAATCACTCCATGGCCATTAAGAATGATCTTCCAGCTTCCCCTGCCCATTCCTTTCCTCTTGTATCTCAATCTCAGGTTAAATATCAACTACCCAAAGAAATATCTCTAACTTCTCTATCAAAAATATCCTTTAGTTCTAGTCAATTTAATCTATAATATTTACCACTCTTTGAAGTTACTTTATCAACATATATACATGTTTACTCATTTTTTTGTTTTCCATCACTACATGTAAGTTTTATGAGAAAACAGGTCCGTGATGTGTGCCTTTACCCCTGTTTTCAGAAAAACACCTGGCATTAGAAATGAGGTATGATGGGCAATGAAAAGTGGTACAGTTGATGTATTATAGAAGCCTGTGGTTATTATAAATGAGAAGGAAGGATCTGAGGTACTCCAAACCCTGATGGCATTGGATAGACCTCAACATGGGGGAATTTATCTTGAACACTGATAAGAAAATAATTCTTTTATGCATTTTACTTCTGTTATGATATTCATTAAGAGGCCAAAACTCCCAGGTCACTCATTAATGCCAAACTCTAATTCATGAAGAGAATGGACATTATCCAATATGATTCAAGCATCTACCTCTTCCAACATTCCAGAACCTTCCTCTGAGCCTTTCAAAATAGATGACCCTTCATTAATAAAACTCCTTAGATCCACACATATGTGAATGTTTCCTTCACTTTCCTGCACTGACCCATACCTCATTGCCCCCTGGAGAACACCTTTCCCCATCCAGTCAACTCTTTCAAGTGGCAACTGTTTTCACTTCAAAATCTGTCCTACCATCATTTGACTGCTGGAGGTAGAAATAGACTTTTTCTGCTTATTTTGTTAACTGTCATTTTTTTAAAACTATAATTCTGCCAAAAATCTGGGTAATGTGGTTATCAATATACTACCCATGCCACTGCCAACATGATCATAGGTACCATGGTGCTCACCTGGATTATGAGATAACCTTCTTGCAAGACTCCATCAGTGTCTCTGCCCTCCTCTCCAGTATATTAACTACTAGCAGCCAGAATAAATTCTTTTTTTCTTTAATTTTCATTGTGGACAGATCACATTTATTTGAGCTTTTTTTAAAATCACAGTTAATGGTGACTAAAATTCTGTAGGCTTTTAGGTACACTGTCTTATAAATCAACATCTGTATGTACTGTGTATGATCACTACCAAATGCTTAGTTTTCATCTACAAGTGAGGCTTTAAAAATACAAGTCATTTCATAGACCGCCTCTCTCTAAATCTCTCAAACACTGCCCAGTTACACTATGAAAAAAAATTCTCAATTCTTATAATAAAGGGTGGGCAATATCCTAAATGACCTCCTTTCCCCCAACTACCACCCTAGCCTTGTCTTTTTTCTTCTATTTTCTTTAAGTCTCAAGCCTTGCAGCCCCAACAACCTCCTTGCTTTTTTCTGAGTTTTTCAGCAGCATTCTCTCTCTAGAGATTTTCTATTTCCTCTATATAAAGTACTCCTTCAAATACTTTCTCTGTTAATTCTTTCATTTTCTTCACATCTTACCTCAAATAGCATCTTAATTAAGTCACTCCCAACCAACTTATTAAATGTTGCAACTTCCCCTTCCTTCCTAAGCTCCTTACTCACAGTGAAGAAGTATATATTTTTATTAGATGTTGTATTTATTGTCAGTCTCCCTCTATATAAAATGTAAGCTTCTCAAGGCAGTGATGGTTTTTGTTTTCACTCACTGATAAGCTTCAAGTGCCTAGAATAGTGTCTGTTGGTTAGCTGAATAAATTAACAAATAGCTGATGCAGTAGTAAATCCTTCATGAGACTTCACATTGAAGGGGCCCACTGAATTCACAGAACAATATGTAAAATATGGCCTCATTTAAGGAGTTGCTTATGAAGTTTAACAGCACAGATGATAAAGTAGATGCCATGGACCACTATCCAATAGTGAGATGGTGTGTTACCTACAAAGAAAGTTCATTGAAATGACATGGTAGCAAAGAACATGAAAGAATAATTTCAGTGCCCTGGGGAGAAAATCATCGTCTCAAGTTAATGATTAATCAAATATAAGAAAAGTATAAAGTCATTTTTAGACATTGATAGACTCAGATTTTGTTTGCTTTATTTATACCATTTCACTGGAGGTTAATTAAGTACACGCTATAGTAAAATAGGGGGGACATGATACCAGAGTCAGTGTCTTTGAATTAAAGGGGTGGAAGGAAGCCCCAGCAGGATCTTCAGAGTTCTCAGCAGGTCAGAGCAGGAGGCTGGTCTGGTGGAGGGGGTGCTGGAGAAGAGCATTATATTATGCTTGACATATTGAAATATGAGGGGAAAAAATGAAGCCAGAAAAAGATGAATGGCGTCTCTAGGGAACACAAACAGAAATACCAAAGACAACATTTAAAATCACCACATACTACTTGTTTTGTCAAAGAATAAATCCCCATCATCAGAAATCTTAAAATACTATCATTGATTTGTTTATAATAAAACTATAGAGACCATAGAAGATATCATTATAGAATTTATAAGGGACCACGAGATGCAATGACACCACCATTATTAAGTAATAATAAAATTATAGAAGCTGGGTGGTAAAGGGGGTGTAATAAGAGATGGAGTGCAAAACTAGAGGATCATTACATACTGCATAAGTGATGGAGAAAAGACTACTAGAAATCAACACATCAGGCTTAAATACACCACGTCCAACCAGCTCCCTAAGATGTTAATTTAGATCTATAGTACTGACCACTTAAAACAAACAAACAAACAAACAAAAAAGGCTGTAAATGGGGAAAAGGGTTGCTGTGAGTAATAAGATCTGGATGGACCAGAGATGAAGCCTTTTGAGACATGGAGACGACTAGGAATCTTCAAAGTGTTAATATACATTTAAACTACCCTGTAACAGCAGCTGCTATGTACGGGGGGTCCTTTATCCCTGCTGTAATGAAAGGAAATGTGAAATGTGATGACTTTCATACCTGGTCACACTGTACAATTTAATCATGTGCTTGTGCCACCTCAGTACACATTTTGTTATTTATAGGCTCCTATCTCTTGAACCATCATCTGTTCACAATGTAAACTCCATATTTGGTGCATCTTCATTTTCATATGTTGTCTGGCACACAATGAGTGCTTCGTAAATATCTGTTGAGTGAGGGAATGGTAAATAAATTGGTTGTGTCAGTATAAGCCGTTGGATCAGTTTCTGTAGCTTCTGCTGATAGGATCATTGATTTGCCTAATGAAGATTCTAGCTGCTAAAGGCCAATTCCATCTTAATTTAGATAGAGCATGCTCATAACTTTGGGAACAGGATATAACTAGGACAGTCCTTCCAACCACCCCGCCATGATGGTGATAATAAAGGGTGATGACAATAATGGCTGACTTTTAGCAATCATGTGCTCTTTGCTTGGCCTGATCTGGAGTTCTTCACGTTTACTAATTCACCCAACTCTTTCAAGATATATTTATTTAGGCATGCAAAAACTGGGGTAGAGGCCAGAGGTGTGGGAGGTGACAGGACTCACCAGAGACAGAGTGGGGAACAGAATAGGCAGATTGACTGATACACACTGCTGAGGGGAGCAGCGGGGAGGCAGGAGGGATCTGCTGCACCATGTGGGTCCCCTCCCTGGCTGGGGATCAAACTCGTACTGCAGTGGCTGCAGATACTTCATAGCGCGGTACTTAACCTCTACGCCACCAGAGAGGCCCCTCACTCAACTCTACTGGCCACACGAAGTAAATATTAGTACTGAATTATCCTTACTGTAAAATAAAAGAGAATATGATAAGTAACTTGCTCAAAGTCACCCAGCTAGAATATGGCAGAGTGAGGGATTAAATTTAGCAATCTGAATGTACATAGATTCGTGCTTCATTAGACATGTGACCTGATAGGAGATTTCAAATTAATAACTGGTTTTAAATAATAGCTTACATTTGAGAAGATCCTTTGACACTACTATGACCAGAGTAGGTGGATTTACAAAACCTAGCCAATGAGGAGTCCCACTCAACAGGATGGCACGAGGCCTGCGCCCGGATGTCACAGCAGAACATGCATGCCTGGCAAATCAGTGTTCTGAAGAGTCTGCTGACTCATTTCACACCACCATTAATCTCCAGTAGAGCAAAAATTAAATTCCTAGTATAACACATAGCTGTGATATTCCTCCAAAGATACCACCTCAAAATCTATCCACATACTAGGCAGCACCCCAAAATTCAGGATCATCTTTCAAAATATGTTAAAATGAAACAAACAACTAGTTCAAATAGCGCATGGTTTGACAAATGTTCCTGCAGCTCTGGCACAGTGAAGCCACCACTGAAGGGCCCAGGGGCTCCCATCCTAGTGTGCACCATCAGGGCTGTGCCCACTCACCACCCACCAGGAAGAAAATCGGGTGGCTGAAGGGATGACTGTGCACAGATCCGGGTAGTCAGTGAATTCAAATACCAGAAATTGACCACTCTAACTTAGCTTTGATTTTTCTCATATTTTCTCTTCTTTTGTGGATCCCAGGATTAACACTGCCTCACCAATGCATTTCTGACATTGCAAAACTAGCAGCATTGAGGGGTTTTGCATACCTGAAAACTCATTCTTAAAATTATCGAGTCTACACGCTTAAGCATGATTCATCAGTTGGTGCAGTCTTAACAAGTAAGGCAGACGTGCGCTGTAGCCATGAGCCACCAGCTTTATGACGGTTTATCTGAAGTGTCAGCAGTTCACTCACGAAGCAGAAGCCGCTGCTTGCTGGTGTCTCCTGCACAGGTTCAATTTCCTTGACCCCCGTGCTTGGGTTGAACTCTTTGAGTTACTGCAGGTGATGGAAACCCTGTCAACTCTCAGAACAAATCATCTCAAATTATCCACGTCATTATCTTTCCAGCTGGTGTGAGAAAATGAGTAAAAAGAAAGAGAGAGCAAAACTTCCTTTAAGGAAGATAGAAAGCTCATTGGCATTTTTGAGATGCCCTTCTCTTCCGGAAGGAGACTGAAGGAGTTCAGATTGGGGACTTCTCACTTGTTAAGTGACTTCGTGAATGATCACTTTTCCAGAAAATCACTTCTCAGGAAATATACACTTCTCAGACCATACATGCTTCTGAGATAAATGTCTACCTCACTACAAGTCAAAGGTCATGGAAAGTTTGGTTGACATTTCGAAAATTACTTTAGCGTGCCCAGTGGGGTATAATCTATGTCACAGGCAAATTGATTTCCAGAAAATACTTAAGGCGTTTTCATTGAAATTACCAGTTTTCCCATAGTGAGTAAGAGAAGAGCTGTTTTGAGCTCTTCTCCAGCAATGACAAATTAATAGTTAAGTACAGATTTTTACAAATTTTCAATAAAGTTGCAGAAATACTCATTTTGGTAGGAAAAAGATATTCCTTAGATGCTAGGTTCTGTCTAGCTCTAGGTAACATTATACTTGAGATAAATATATATCTATACATATTCACAGAGCTGGAGAAAAGTGACACAGCAGTCACACAACCTTCCTTTCACGGCTCAGTCACCCCCTGGCTGCTGGACCCGGATCTGCAGGTTCCCTTTCCGGTAACATCAGGCTTCTCCCTTCCTCGCTCCCAGGTGGGGACACCCCGACTTCTACAGTTAAGAGCATGGTCTATAGCAGCAGCTCCTTGAGCCTCTGACTTTTAGGGGGAACATAGGGAACAAATGGCGAGGAGCGGGAGAGGATGACTCAAAATTAATCAAAGGTGCAATAGGGGCATCTTTATGGGAGAAAAACAATGAGGGGTGAGGACGTCCTCACACTTACATTTAGGGGAGCATATCACAGTGCAAATTGGGTTATCTCGGGAAATATAAAAGCATTATTCCGCTGAGATTTGAAAAAAAAAATGTAATTACTTCTTCTACCAAGCATGATTCTTTTCAATCACCTTCATTTTTGTCCCCTGGAAATGAAAAGAGGTTTACAGTAAAAAGGCATTTCCTCTGACTCCATGTCCTTGAGCTGCACAAAATGTAAACCATTCCCTCCCTCCCTCTTGTGAAGAAAAAGGGGGCTTCAATCTTTCCTTCTGAACACGGTCCATTTAAATAAGGAGATGGAGTCCCATCTTTTCGATCAGCCCCATTGTTTGACTTGTCAGTAATAACACTTGAGCTGAAATTGTACAGGCGTCCTGCTAATTTAGTAATTATTGACATGGTGCGGCACAGGAAATGATAGCAAACAGAAGGAACTGTTAAGGAGAAATGAAATAAAAGATGTTCATATCATTGTTGAATAATGGTTGAGATCATTTTGTGCTTTAAGTAGGCCCAAGACACCTTTTTCCATTTTCCTGACACATTTATAATTTATGCTTTGTAATAGTTCCAAATATTTTTAGGACACCGGACTTTGTTTGAGAATCTCGCCGAAATGAAGGAGAATCACGGAGCACACACAGACAAGTGCATGCTACGACCTGTGCGGTTTTCCATTTAAGCAACAGCCCCTTTCTCTCTGCCGCCTATTCTGCTAAGGCTTCCCTCCCACCACCACCCCGCTTCTCCTTTTAAATTTGCATTTCTACCTATTGTCCTCTCAGCTTTAGCTAAGATCTTTGTTGCTAGGATAGCAGTGCAATCCATGTGGTAACATGTGTAGATGGCATCTACATCTATTTATTTTCATCTGGAGGCTTGTCTCAGTTGTAAGAACTTACCCAAGTTTGATCACTGTGAATTTGAATGACTCATTTTTTTTTAAGTTGCCCAAATGTGTGTATTAATGATCTGTGTGATGTCAAACGGTATTAAAAGCATCGAATATACAAATCTGGAAATGCTTTACTAGAATGTGAATATTAACTGAAAAAAATCAAGGCTATCTTATTATAAGACTCTATTGTCTGGGGCATCCATCTCATTTACTCTTATGGAATGATTATGTATCAGAAATAGCTTTTCAATGCAAGAGGAATAAGTCTTAGGGTACAACAAAACACATTTCTTGAATATAGCCTGTAATGAAGTCACCACAGCTTTAGAAAAAACAAAACTGGGATGTTATTTTTAGATGCAGTAATATTAGCTTTTAAAATTCTCCACCAAGAAGGGTAGATAGATATTATGATAAAACTATGCAGTACAAATAAGTGTAGACTATCAGGTGGGAAAGAAGGAAATGTTAATGTCTTAGAGGTGTAGCTCTCCAGAGATTGTGATGAAAATCATAACAGCACTCTTTCGAATGAAGAAGCACTGAGCCACGCTGCCGACTCTGTGCCCAGTGTCATCATCTGTGCTTAGTGCAGGGTAGCTTGTCTGCCCTCCCAGAAAAACATATTATTGATAATTCACAAAGGAGTAAAGTGGGAGCCAGAGGGGCGGTTCATAATGGTACCCAAAGTCATGAGCGTGGTTTTAGCAACTATTAGCTCCTTACCCCTTGGGTTCCTGAGCAAGAGCTCAGCACTATGCTTCTGCTTTTCTTCTTTATTTTCCTATAGTTGACATTATAACTGTGAGGATTAAAGAAAACACAGGCAATGAAAAGAAGGCAGCATGGCATGTGTTTGGTGACAGGCACATGCTCTTTTAACAGCTCTTCTCTACTGCCTCAGTCCCCTTTAGTATGAGTAGCCTTCTTTTCTGTGGCCTGCACACTTTTAAAAACTACATTGTATGTCTAAATATGGGAATTTTCGAGATGGTGTTCAAGCACCGAAGTAAAAAGTGAATCAGGACGTCATGGACGAACACACAATTTTGACGTATTTGAGAATAGTGTTGGCCAATTAGAAACAAAATGCTACTTAGTTAAATATTTGGGGGAGGATACCATCATATTTGCACACAGAATATGAAGTATATTCCATTGAAAAAATATATTTAAAAATCCACTGAATGTGAATTTTAAAAATATATATTTAAATAATAAAAATATAAAGTATATATTTTATATATTATATATTAAATATATTACATTAACACATAAATACAAAATATATTATATATAAAATATGATTAATATATAAATATAAAATATAAATATACAATATGTATTAAAAATAAAAAATATATTTAAAAAGCCATTGAAAAAATATATATTTAAAAATCTCCTTGTGTCACAAGATACTCTCTTTCACAGAAAGCTTTCTAAGCTTGCCTTTCTAAGCTGTCACCAGCACAGTCCACATTCCACACTGATGGGTAAGGGCTCAGGATCTTCCCCCTTTATGGTTCTAGCATCTTCTATAGTCTTTGTGGCTCTGTCCCTACAGAGAAAAGGAACATGTGTGGCAAACACATGCCTCATAAAAACCTAACTCTTGAACCTGTTTCTTCTCTTCAGACTCTACTGGTGAGGACGAGTCATGTGACCACTCTTAACTACAAAGCATGCTGGGAAATTATAGAGCTGTATGTGTAAGAAGACAAGGAAACAGACTTGTGTTGGCCTGCTCGAGACACAAACCAAAAATCCCATGCAGGCCAGAGTTATAAAACATCATCAAAGATGGCTGAGTTGTTCAGGGAAGAAGAAAACAGATGCAAAAGCAGAGACGGAGTGAGAAAGCACTCATAAGGCTAGTTTGACTTCACTTTCCCGATCATTCTTGTCCTAAACTCCTCATACCATTCTCAGTAGCACTTATGCTATGCAAGCCTTTAATAAAGCTAGTGTGAGTAGGTCTTATGACAGAAACACTTGTGACAGAAACAAAAGGCTTTGATGCACAGACTTGGAGAAGAGATTTTTAATTTAAAAACATGAATAGGTTTACTCTCTATGGGGACTATTCCTATTCAATAAATAAATATATCCTGTGCATTTCACAAACGTAAGATGCTAACTAGACCCTATCTCTAATTGCAAACTAGAATTGAGCAAACTGAGACCCGGATGCCTTTGAAATATGGACCCGTTGCAGGGTGCTGGGAACACAGTGGAATGAGATGCCCACTTCCAAGTTATATTTCATTCTTTCTGGATTTCAAAGATCTTTTTATTCCAAACTAGGATTTCCAAATGATCCCTTGGCTTAGACTACAAGTCACAGAAAGATTAGCAGCTTACTTTGGTCTTATCATGGGCCTATGCAACAGGACTATCTTTGAAATGTGAGCCTAATTTAAGCAAAAATAGAAAGGGAAAGCTGGATTCTGAAGCATTTCTCTCCCTTTCTCAAGCTGGAGGGGAATATTCTACTCAAAGAACAGCTCTACATTACATCTCGCACGTATCGTAGGAGCAGTACAGAGGACTCAATCACATTTCCCCCTGAGGCTGGCAACAATTAAAAACTAGCTGCCATGAGACAGTATTTACAGAACACAAATTGGTGCTTTCCAGTGAGATAGGCAAGGCCTGCCACACAGACCACAAATACAGCTGTCCTCCCCGAAGTCTCAAGTCTGAGACCAGCGAGGCTAAGGTAGGCGTCATATGCCTCCCGTGCCATTGTTAGTTTCAACCCAGTTTTAATTTTTTAATTTAAGTCACTACTAGCTAATTGGGCCCCTTGATCAGTTCGGTAGAAGTGGGGGGATATATAATGTGTGGGAAGACAGGCTATAATTTAAGGGGAAAGCCTTGGAGGGATGGGACATCACACTAGCCACCAGCAAACATTCGTACGCTCCCCCTTTTGGATAACTTCCCTTCCCCTCATCTCCCTCCCCCAATATTACTATAACACCAGGTATTTAGAAATGTTTTGTTTTAATGCCACCTGATGTTATTTTTTTCTCTATCTGTTTTCTAACGGATCCACTATTTCAAGGCAACAAATAGAAAATGGATTTGTAATTGAACTGGGAACAAAAGATACAGTGCAGAAGCATATTAAAATGTTCAGAAAATCCTAAACCAAAATCTGTTTACTAAGCCACCAGCTGTCACCTCCTTTCCTGGCTACCAGGCACTACCTATCCAGAATTGTACTCACAGTCCTCATGCTATGGTATTTCTGCTCTGATGCTTTGAAAAAAAGTCTTCCAAAAAAGAAAAAAAAATATCTGACCGGACTGTACATGCACTTTCATTATCAATTAAATTCAAAACATGCTCCTTTTTAAGTTGACCTTTTCAAATGATTGTCTGTTAGGTAGTAGAATGATATCCAATCTATTGGAGAAGAAAAAGTCAAAGAATTAAACTAAAAACCAGCTCAAACATGCAGGTTAGCAATGGCGAGGAGGATGGTGAATGTGGAACTCGGAATGTTGACTTGGGTACTTAAGAGTTCCATTGTGAATTGAAAAAGAGTCAAGTCTCAGGGTTTGGAGTTAAGTATTTTCTTCCAAATTATAAGTTGCTATTTCTGGCCTGTTGAAATTATTTTCTAATCATAAAGAAATGTTAAGGCTGAGGTTTATTTTTCAGGAGACACAAAAAGTGCTGTTAGGAAATCATTACCAGCACTGCCCCGCCCCACCCCCAGCACCACTTCAATGCCTCAACATCTGATACTCTTTCTGGCACACTCAGGAGAGGAGCCAAGGATTAAATGGGCCATGGAGACCAGACTCCCTTCTCTCCTCAACTCAGGGCCCGAAGCAAATGTGTTTTGTAAATTTCTGTGTCTGCTGCAGAGGGCCTAGGGGTGGGGTGGGGTTGCTCTGGCTGAGCCCCGCTCACACACAGTCTGGATAAACAGAAGCAAGCCTGTCTGCAAATGCGCCAACTTCTCTCCCTGCTACCACGCTGCATGTGATTCCCATTAAAATCCATTTCCTTAAAGCCACCAGGGTATCAGCATGGGGAATCGGGTATCAGCGTCGGGAACTGGGTATCAAGCGCCCTGTTTCCTTAATCACCCACCAGCAAACAGGCCCGACTGGCAAAGCGGAGAACAGGCACCTTGATGCAGCATTAATCAAACCTGGAACGTTATTCTGAAGGTGTCAGGAATCCACATTGACTGACTGGTCCTTTTAATCTTAATTTTGAACAGTTGCTACTCCAATTAAATTCTACCACCTAGCATTTTCAAACAGCTCCTGGTTGTTTCCACAAACTCTGTTAATGGACAGCTGTTTCTGACAGCCCCCCTGATTTGCCAGTGCTGTGTCGGCTGCCAGAGCAGGCGGCCCGTTCTGTATTCCGCTGCTGGCACTGGGGGATATGCAAATGAACACATGAATCAGTTGTCACCGCCACAGACACGGTGCGGGAGGCGAGCAGGACGTGGGGAGCTCAGTGGGCTGCGAGCGAGGGGGGAAGAGAAGAAAAAATAGCTTCGATTTCTTGAAGTGAGTTTTCTAATTTTTTTTTTGCCTTTTTTTCAAGTGTCTCCAGTTTATTTTCACGTTGTGGCATTCATCAGATTTCAGTTCAGCAGAGTACAATCTGTTCCTTGCCAATCACGAGCAGACACCCGAAAGTTCGGGTACCCTAGAAAGGCTTCAGGTAGACAGCTTTGGAACTTCGGCAGCAGGAGAAGCTCTTGATTTATCCTTCCATGCTTCAAAAGTCTTCCCTTCTGAGAAGGGAGGGGAAGGGGAAAACTTCTTTTCTTTGAGGATGCTCTTAAGGAGATTTTGCTTAAAGTCCAGTGTTGCGAATTATTTTCAGCCAGGAGTCCTCTCGCGCTCCACCAGTCACGAGCTCGAGGCACTCACACAAACCGCAGGGATAAACCGCAGGGATAATGAAATAAAGCAAGGAGCGGCACCGCCTGGGGCGCCTGTTCCGGGGCTTGGACTTTCCTGACAGACCAAGCGTCGGAGACAGGCCTCTATCCTTGTGCTATATAGGCTTTGATCAGGGAGGGAGAAGCTGAGGTCAGAGTGAGGAAAGTCTGCAGGGGTCAGATCTGGTGGTGGGAGGCAAATGAGTCGCTTGTTGGGAAACTGGACATTCAGTGCGGAAGAGCAAGGACAAGGTGAAATGTACAAAGACGAATGAACCCACGAAGACAAATCCTTCCTGTTCTCCCAAGGCCTGTAAACTGTAAGCTCGGTGTCTGAGGCTGTGTGTAGAGGCACTGCCACCCACCGAGCGGTGGGTACTTCCGGGAATTTGTCCTAAGCATTAAGGACCCTGAAGGAAGAAAGGTAGTAGGAGTTGGAGCGGGGCCTCTGAGGCTGTCTCAGTTCAGTGAGGGGAGCCAGAGGGGAAGGGACAACGTGCATGAGTGAGGAGGAGGCTCAGGGGCCCCTCCACCTTCTGACTGGAGGACCTCCTCTCACTCCCCTTCCGCCCTTGCCTATGGGTCTGGGCCTCAGCTTTCACTCAAACTGTAAAGGGATTCCTATTTCCAGCTGTTTGTTTGACCCATGTAAACCCCATAACTGTGCACCCAACTCCACTCTGCCTTGAAAATTTGGGTGGTAAAGTTTGTCTCAGTATGGGAACTAATCCCAGACACTGGAGCATGGAGGAAGAGGGTGAGAGGAACTTGAATAACGATGAAGTCAAGAGTCAAATTATAGGAGGGACTGGAGTGAAGAGTGTTAGAAAATGTACCTCATGAGGGGGATTAAGGAGCAAATCAGTATCATACAGAAGTCCTACCTGTGGGCAACCCTCCCTCCCCCCACCTCCCCATTGCAGAGTGCCCCTTCTTTTCCTAATAAACCTGTCCTGAAAAAAAAAAAAAAATGAAAAAAGTCCTACATGTGGAGAATGCTTTCTAGAAGCAGGTATAAAGAACAAGAAAGGTAAAATATTACAATCAGTTCAATTAAATTAGGCTAACACATGCAATCTGGAATTCTTTTTGCCTTCAATCTAAAAAGAAATTAATTTAGACTTTATGCTGATTTCATATTAATTTTGTCCAAATCGATTAAAATTAAAATAGAAAATATTTGGGAATGTGTCTTGACATGAAGGCAATCTTAGACCTGGTTAAATAAGAGAACAGTGGCCAGGAAAAATACACACAGTCCTCTGAGTTGATTCAAAATATTTCTAGGGCTCATGTTGGGTTTTAGAAAGGCATTTCCTTTTAATAAAAAAAAGTTTGACTTTCATAGCTTGTACTTTTCACTTATGGTTTTATATGAAAACACCCACATCTAAAATCATTCAGTTACAAAATTTACAAAATATGATGGTCCCTAATGGCATCCTTAAAACATACCACCCCCCCACACACACACACACACATGCACACAAATACAAACAACCATAGACACAGAGAAAGGATAAAACCCAGCTCCCTGTCCCTCAAAGCCATTCAACATCCATTCCCACCCCAGGTGGAACTGATGCTCCTGGCTATTCCTGGTTATTATAATGATGTCTCTATACCTGTCCACAAGGACTTTTCTTTCATAAAGGGAATTACATTGTATCTATTTATTTGCAATTGTACTGGACACCCTTTTGTATCAGTAATAATAAAAATATTTCATTCTTCGTATGATCTCACTCTATCTCCTTACCACAATCTATTTACTCTTTCCTTAACTGATATGGACACTTAGGTAAGTCTCTGACTCCTATTTTAAGATAAAAGACATTCTCTCCTAAAAGCTGGTAGAATGTCTTTCTTAGTTGGCCTGTCGCAACTAAGTATACAGGGCTGTAGGGCCTGAGGAAGATGTATCTTTTCGCTCACCTGAAGCCCAAAGAGAACATCCATTTGCATGCTTCTTTCACAATGCAAATACTTAGTTTACTTTTTCTTACTCACACCAAGATAACATGGCGAGGTCCTGCTCTCCCGCTCTTGACCCATGGTGGAACCCACCATCTCCAAAGAGGCCAAAAGTCCTTTCTTTAGCTCTAAACAGCATTTTCAAGACAGATTTTCCCAGTTTGAAAAACTTATCAGGGAGTTGGTTCATGGACATAGTGAGGTTTTGTACAACTACAGGTAAATGGGTTAATATGAACCTCATAATTCATTTAGTTCCACGAAGAACTTTCTCTGTAAGAAAGGCTATTGTGCACCTGTCATGTCTAGATTCCTGGCATGACTCTCCCTTTATCTCCCTTAAAGGCTTGTGTGGGAATCTTCCAGTCAGAATTCCCCTTCTTGGGAAACACCTTGTAGAACAAGATTAAAGCAGACATTTTGCAGCCACCAGTCAATGTGTCTCCTGTCAGAGCCGATTGTGTAGGTTTGCACTTCCTCTCTTCTTAATCAATTAACAGTCAGTGCTAATGGCAGAATCATTTGTTTCTCATCAGCAAGTCTTCCTTCAGCTTTAGCACCTGATCTGTCTTATGTATGTTCTTTTTAAGAGGCAGGAGAAATCAGAATGTAGGATCAATAGCTCACTTAGCATAACCCAGCCCACCAACCAGCTAGTTCTGCCTGCAAGGCCAGATGTCTGCTGCCAGATTATCATGCCCTCTGTTCTGTTACCAAAGGTGACTGCCCTCTTGGAAATTTTGCTTCTTAGCACCCATGGATGATCAAATATAAAAATAGGATAATCATCCACATAGTATCTACAGTGCTCTTGCAAAGGCAAATCCATCAGCTCTCCAGAACACATCTTCGATGGCGCTGGCTCTCCCCTACTCTCAGCCTTATCGCCTATTTCCTGACTTGCCATCTTGCAGAAATAACAGATTCATCACACCCATGTTAGATTTATCTGCCTGTTTGCCATGTTAGGTTTTATGCTCCTTGCTTCTCATGAGCATCCTAGACAATAATGAAGGGAAAGAAGGAAGGAAGAAGGGAGAGGAGAGGGAAACAGAGAGAAGAAAGAAAAACAAAGTGGTATGCTGTGGAAAATTAGAACTCGGATAAAATCAAATGAGATAATTATATATTTGAATGTTCTAGTCACTCTACCATCATGTAAACTATTAATAGTAGGGATTCAATGCCAAAAGCAGCGATTACACAGAGTACCGGGATGACTCAGGAGACAGGCTGGTTTGTGAGATTTAAAAATAGGTGCATTTCATTTCATCAGTTCACCTAGTGTATCACTGAAGGGAACGGGTGAGCATGGCTGATCTTTGGAAAAAAGCATCCAATTAGAGAGTGTCTCCTTCATCTAGTACCCACCTTGGTGCCTGCGTCTTGCAATTTCTCAACAAATATTTAGAGGATACAAATTTCTGTCAGTGAACTTTAGGTCAAGTGAGTACTTCTGCCTATTATTTGTAACAATAGATGACAAGAATCAACAAAATAAAATCAGCTACAAAGTAAAAAAGTTGAAATAATAATTGTACAACATACTAATATGTTGAAGGTGATTAAAAGCAGGTAAGATGTGGCTATAGGAGTATAGCCTGGCCAGGCAAAAGCAGCACTGGGTGGGCTGAGAGGGGGCCTGGGACTAGAGGGTACACAGCTTCGCAAACCGTTGATTACAACTTAAAGACATTTTGTATTTTGGTTACTTATTCTTTTTCGGAACGATTCCTTTATTTAATCACTCCATTTTTCTTCTCAAATATTGATGTTATCAAAGAACAGAATCAAGAGTAATGTTATCTCTCTCTGGCTGTCCACCACAGGACATGAAATGTAGTAGATACTCAAAAATATGAGTTTGCTTATGAATAAGTAGCTGGTAGATATCATTGGCTGGTTTATATAAAAAGTTGGTGTTAGCAGAGCAGCGCTTAGAAAATACTACAATAGATCACCTCTGTCATTCGCATACTTTAGGTGAGGCCCATGCTTTATCTTGCTTTCTCATTAATATACTGTTCAGTATGAATTAGTTGGAAGGACACCTTTATTTCTTGATGATTTGGAAGGACATGTTAACAATAATGCCATTTTCCATAATGGTAAAGGAAAAGGCCATATGGCGAGGTTGTGGTGGTTGTTTTGCTTTCGTCTTTATATTTTGCTGGGAAGCAAGTTTCCGGCTCTCCTTTTTTTTTTTTTAACTCCATTTCCCTATTCCCGAATCAAACCTGATGTTTTTGGAAAGAGTTTGAAAACTTGATAAGTGGCAAGTGCAATGAAAACCAACTGTCAAGGGTAAAAACTGAACTTTTAGTGGTGAACTTAATGTAATAAATACCCAAGTCGATTCTCAATCATGCACACCTGAAACTTTAAAATGTTATGGTACAATGTGCCTTCACAAAAAGTTTTTGAAAGAAAAATAAATTAAAAAATACAAAGAGTGAGACACCATATTTTCTCAACCTTGAATTACAGAGCTTTGGAGGCAACAGAGATGAGGTCTGCTCTTCTCAGTGAAATGGAAAATAAATAGAGCAAAAATTCCTGAGCAGATTCCTGGCCCATGAGCACCTTTGAAACCCCCTGGAGCACTTGAACCAGTAATAGGAAGATGTGAGAGGCAGTGGGACCTGATTGGAACTGTTTCCCCCTCTCATACCGCCAAGATGCCAGTCGGTGACTAAACACTCTAGAATTCATTTTCCCAAAGTGCAGCTGGGCCCAATACCACTTCCCCCATGGAGTTTTATAAAAATTACATGAAATATTATATTTGTAGAAACCAATAAGTAGCATGATCATCAGGCATATTATATCATAAATGATGCCTATTCTCCTTATTAATAAAAACATCAAATATTATAGTTCTTCTTTTCTTTAAAGCTGGATGGGTGGAAGTAAGACCTTTAATGAATATCTCTGTATGCCAAACCTGCTATTCATTGACAAAAACCTAAAGCAGAAGAATGATTACTGATCTTTCAGAAGGGAGCACCAACAGAAGGGAGAGACTGGACTTTTGAAGCACCTCTCATTTTACCTGGTGAGGTTTTAAATTAAACCATGAGCAGAAAAGCATGGTTTGTTTAAGAGGCTGTTTTAATTCCCATTTCATGTAGGGTCTTAACATCTTTATTTTGCACAAGAGGAAGTGAAATTGAGGACCTGTGATGAAGTCACACAAACACAGGCGGAGAGGATGGGGTGTCAGTGCGATCACATGCTGCTGCTCTTGGCTTCTCGTCCTGCAGATGAGAAAACTGATAGTGCAGCAGGTCAGGAAGGTCTGGACAGGCTGGGCTGCCCTTTCTGTCAGGCGGCCCCGAGTTCTCTTCTGCCTTTACCCTTCGAAGGCAGTGGAAGCTCCAACAAAAACAATTAACCTCTATAAACCTCCGGAGATTCTAAACAGTATATTTTTAATTGGCTTGTTTAGCATTTCCTAAAATATATCCCTTTGGAAGACTTGTTCCATCAAATGTTTAAAAGTGTTAAATAAAAAAAAATTGTTTCAGTGGTCCAATAAGTCTTAGACACACTGGCTTAAAACAGAGTTAAGCAAGTTTCGCTACTGCAAAATCCTCAGAGCCCCTAAAATGCTAATTGCATCAAAATCTCCAAGGGAGGAGAGAGTAGACAGGAATGATGTTTCATAGAAAATGATTGGGTAATTCCAGCTCTTCGTGCTCCATTCCATGGCATTGTATTTTAATGCTTCTAAAAGTCCTTGTTTTTCAAATGCCCTTTAAATCTGGTGTCAGCTTTTTTCACACAATCAAGACAGAACATTCTGCACTGGGAAGTTTCCCACCTGCCCCTTCCTAGTCATTCCCACCACGCCACTACTCTCCCCTTTCACTTGTTTCATTTTGCCTATTCAATAACTACCTGCACAGTACGTCGTGAAGGATGTGATTCTGCACTTGACTTCCTTAGTTCTATGGTTTTTGTTGTAATTTATTTTATTATTACCATTACCTTTGGAGGTAGGGAGGTTTACTAGCTTTCTTGAAAGGCATCACTGACATATAACAAGCACCCATACAGAAAATACAGCCATCTATAAGCTCTAACATATGCATATGCCGCGAGATAAACACTGCAACCTAGACAAGGGTCTCTATCACTCAGGAGCTCCCTTTAGGCCCTGAAAGATCGCCCCTCCCATCCCCCTGTCCCACAGTCACATGCAGCCTCTGATCTGTCTCCAGAGATTGGCTTACATTTTCTGGAGTTCTAGATACATTAAATAAATACAACGGCTTCTCTTTTGTCTGGATTCTTTCACTCAGCAAAATTAGGTTGTGATTCATCCATGCCGTATTCCTTGTTATTGGTGACTGATATTAATATGATCATGCCATCAACTGTTTATCCAATCACCTGTTAATGCCACTCGAGTTGTTTCCATTTAGTAGCTATTACAAATATTACTCCTGTGAAGGTCTTTATACAAGTGTTTGAATGGGTGATGCTTTCCTTCTGCTTGAGTTATACCAAAGACAGGACTAGTCGAATCATGTGGTAAAACATGGTGTTTTACTTTGTTTTAAATATCAATGTGTTTTTCACCGTGTTTATAATATTTTACATCCCCAGCAGCAGCATATAAGACTTAGAGTTTCTCCACATAACCAAGATTGAGTCCATAACCCAACATTTTTATTTCAGCCACTTCAGTAGCTGTAGTATCTTATTGTGAGTTGCATTTACATTTCACTTACGATGAATATGGTGAGCATCTCTCATGTACCTGTTGGCCACATCTCGTTTGGTGAGGTGTCTATTCAAAAAAATTTTTCATAATAGTGTACATTTTTTCCCATTGTTGAGTTTTGAAGCTCCTCTCTATGTCTGGACACAATTCCCTTTTGAGATATATGAG
This sequence comes from Galemys pyrenaicus, assembly GCA_019455555.1. Classification (NCBI taxonomy): domain Eukaryota; kingdom Metazoa; phylum Chordata; class Mammalia; order Eulipotyphla; family Talpidae; genus Galemys; species Galemys pyrenaicus. The sequence goes on along the minus strand of JAGFMF010011680.1, from coordinate 3,347,172 downwards.
ATATATTATTTAAAATCATTTTCTTCCAGTCTATGGCTTGTCTTTTCAATCTCTGAACCATGTGTTTTGAAGAATAGCAGCTTTGAATTTTGATGAAGTTCAATTTATAAATTCATTTTTTATATATCATGCTTTCGATGTCATTGCTAAGAAATCTTTGCCTAACTCAAGGGAACAAAAATTTCTACATGACCTGAAGCTTTCATAATTTTAGGTTGTATGTTTACATCTATTTTCTATTTTGAGTTTGTTTTTATTTTCAGATAGTGTGAGGTATGAGACCATTTTTTGTTTATGAATATACAAAAATTCAGTTACCATTTATTATAAGGACTATCCTTTACACAAATCCAACTTTGTACATTTGTCAAAAATCACTTGTCCATATATTGAGAGGACTCTTTATGGACTGTATTTTATTCCACTGATTTATTTCTATGCCTTTGTACCAACAGCATGCTGTTTTGATTACTATAACTTCATACATTTTGAAATTAGGCAATATTGGCTCTCCAATATTTTTGTTTTTCAAATTGCTTTGGTCTCTTAAGCTTTTGAATTTTATATGAACTTTAGAATCAACTTTCAAGTTCTGCAAAAATCCTTTAAGATGTTGAATGAGATTATTTTGAATCTATGAATCAATTTGCAAAATATTGATATCTTACAAATATTGAGTCTCCAACATAATTATAGAGTACCTCTATTTTTAATGTCTCCATTAATTTATCTCAGCCATGCTTTTTGTATAGGTTTAGCACCTCCCTTGCCAGATTTATATCTAAGAATTTTCTATTTTATGTGACTACATATGGAATTCCTCTTTTTATTTCACTTTCTGCTTTTTCTTGTTAGAATAGAGGGATAAAATTGATTTCTATACATTCTACAGTCTTGTATATTCATCTGTTATTTTACTAGATACAATTATATCTTACAAATAGGTGATAAAATCTTCTGTAAATAAAGACAGTTTAACTTTACACTTCCTAATCTGAAATGAGCAACTATTACATATAACAACAGAATGAATCTCAAAAAGAGTATGTACTATATGAGTCAATTTATATATAAATTTTTTTTAAATGTAAACTTATTTTTTATAGTGACAAAAAGGAGCTCACTGGGTTGTCTGAGAACAGAGACAGGGGAATTACAAAGAAACAAGGAAACATTGGGAAGGGAAAAAAAATGCACATCCTCTGGGAATAATGAAAAATTTTGCCTTTTTCTTAAAAAGTCAGCTCTCATTGGCTTACAAGAAATGTCATATATTTAATATTTACAAATTTCGTGAGTTCTGCTGCATCTACATGTGTGAAGCCATCACTACATTGTATAGGTATTTGCAAAGTCTGTGAGACCTTATGAGCTTGTATTGAGAAGATGCTATTGGAAGGGGTGTTTCTCAGTGACCATGAGAATTGTCTGCTCAATAAAGCATGTTTTGTTGCTTCTTCACCTACATTTTTTCTTTTATTCTCTTATTTTTAAAGATTTATTTACTTATGTGTTCAAGAGCTGGGGTGTAGGCCAGACGTATAAGGGTGAGAGAATTCAGTAGAGACAGAGTGGGGAGCAGAACAGGCAGATCTACTGAAATAGACTGCTGAGGGGAGCAGCAGGTGATACAGGAGAGGACTGTGGCTCCATGTGGGTCGGCTCCCTAGCTGGGGATCGAACTTGTGCTGCAGTGGCTTGGAAATGCTGGCACTTTAACCTCGTACCACCCAAGAGGGACCTGTTTTCCTACATTTTATTGGTGAATTATAAGCTGAAATATCTGACCATCTGTTCTCACCTTTTGAGTAACAACTTACCTTGAGGCCAAAGTACTAATGTAGGAGGAAAAAAGTGAAACAAGTTTATAAAATAGTTAAGTAGGAAGTGGGGAAAGAAGGAGTCAAAGGCTCATGTAGCATTGTTGTTTAGTTTTGTGATATGCTAATAGCAAAGATCATTGTACATTTGATCTCAACATGTATTGCTCCACAATCATTTCTTCCAGTTAATATATTTTAAGTCAAAACTATTTTCCATGTACTTTTTCTTTAACATAAGGAATAATCTTCATATGAAATATAAGAGCTCAAAAGTCAAAAGAAGAATATAAATACTTAGGTGATATAAAATACAGTTTCAACTTTAGGTGAAAATAAGGACATAATTTATTTCAAACCATATTTTTCATTATATCATTGATAGAAATAAGAAAAGTGAGGTTGAAAAGAATAGAGTGAGACCTAAAATTGAGTTAAATTTAATGATTGGAAGAAAGAATCAAAACAGTCCAAGAAAGATTTATAGAAGCAAATTTATAATTTTAGACATCAATTAATGATCTGAATGCTTAGTACAGCATCCTAATCTGAAAAATGGACCTCTTTTTCTGGAAGAGTTACATGTCATCTTGGAGTTTCTTGTGTGTGAATTTCTCTGATTTTCAAATTTTATTTTATTTTTTTGGGAGAGGAAGCTTGTATTTATTAAATCTTTTTTTCTTTATATATAGTTGACATCAGTTGTAATCCCTGTGTATTCCCCAGTGCACCAGTGCATCATCACCTCAGTCCCTTGTGCTCTTATCTGCCCTCAGCCCTCTCTCTTCCCCCTCCCCACCAAGTGTCCCCAATTTGTCCTTGTCTTTTTGTTTTTGTTGTGTTTTTATTATTATTATTCTTTTCCTTGATCCTTATTTGGTTCCCTTATAGTCCTCCTAGGGGGAAACCATCCCGCTATTTTTCTTATGCCTTCTGACTTATTTCACTGAGCATAATACCTTCCAACTCCATTCATGTTCTATGAATGAGTCTAGTTTATCTTTTTGATTGCTGAGTAGTATTCCATCATTTATATGTACCACAGCTTCTGGATCCACTCATCTGTTTTTGGGCATTTAGGTTGTTTCCAGGTTTTACCTATTATAAATAGTGCTGCTATAAACATAGGGGTGCAGATATTCTTTTGAACCAGTGTTTTTGTGTCTTTTGGGTATATTCCTAGGAGTGGGATTGCTGGATCATATGGAAGTTCCATTCTTAGTAGTTTGAGGAACCACCATACTGCTTTCCATAATGGTTGGACCAGCTTGCATTCCCACCAACAGTATAAGAGAATTCCTTTTTCTCCACATCCTCACCAAAATTTGTTGTTGCTGATTTTTTTGATATGTGCCATTCTCTCTGATGTAAGGTGGTATGTCATAGGGGTTTTGATTTGCATTTCTCTAATGACAAGAGAAGTTGAGCATTTTTTCATGTGCCTGTTGGCCATTTGCATTTCCTCTTTGGAGAATTGCCTTTTCAGCTCTTTTGCCCATTTTTTGACTGGATTGTTTACTTTGTTTAGTCTGGTTAGTTCTTTGTGGATCTTTGTGAAAAGTCCCTTGTCAGTCGTGTTATGTTGAAAAATTTTCTCCCAGTTGGTGGGTTGTCGCTTTGTTTTGGTTAGCAAATTTTAAACTCTAATTTCATCTTATCATTTCTATCAACTAGCTAGGGTGGCTGTGTCAAAGCAGCACAAACTGAGTGTCTTAGGAACAGAATTAAATTGTCTAGCAGTTGTGGAGACTAGACTTCCAAAATCCCAGGTGCCAACAGGTAGGTGTGTCCTCTGAGGAGTGTGGGAAGAACCTGGTCTAGGCCTTTCCCTGGCCCCTGGTGGTTGGCTGATAACTGTTGTTCCTTGGCTTAGAAATGCATCATCTGGATCTCTTTCCTTCTCATGGGACTTTCTCGGTGTGTGCATGTCTATGCCTGAAGTTTCCCTTTTTATAAGGGCACCAGTCATGTTGGATTAGCCCACCCTGCTCCAGATTGACCTTATCTTAATGATTAATTTGATCTTCATTGATCCTTTTTCCGGAAGGTTCGTAATTTGAGTTTTAGAGGTTGTGACTTCAGTACATGGATTTCGGGCAGGGGCAATTCATTCCCTAACATTGTCCTTTAGGATAGAGTATTTTAAGTGAAACCACAGTTCCTAAGCAAGAGCCATCTTAAATGAGGTTCTTGGCATTATCACTAATTACCAACATAAACTCAAATTATTTTAGGACTGCATTATTCTTGTCACTATTTTTATGGAATCATTAATAGTGAATTAGTTTAATGTTTCTCTTCCCTTTGACAATCAGTTTTGTCTCTAGGGATTTGTGCTCTAGAGTTCTGGAGAATTACAGAATCATCAAATGTTAGAATATGGAGAGCACTTGGTGGATGGATTTGTCATCAGATTTTAAGTAGCCCTTAGGAAAACACATCTTAAATCAGAAAGCTCTGATGCCTTTTTAGCATAGGACACTAAGAAGTGGCTTAAATAAGATGAGTAAGGGGTAATGAGTAACCATTGATTATTTTAATACCTGTACACCCACAACTCACCTCCTGTAAGAGCTGCCCCTTTCTCCAGCCCTGGCCTGGAGGAATGCCCACCAGATCCATTTTTACTACCAGATCCAGCCTTTTCTGAACTAGGGACAGATGTTTATCCAAATTGGGAAAAATCTGTTTTCTTCAACCAACACTTCAGAGTGAAGATGCAATACTATAAATAATGTGGAACAAGTGCCTGAATTAGAATATTCTATAAAGCTAGGGCTTACCCACCCTGAACACATTTAAACAAGAGCAGTCTGGGAAACTGGTCTGTAGAAGCAGAGAAGGGTGAAAAGGATAGGGGAAAAAAGCAGAGAACAAGTGAGCCTACAGACACAGAAGAAGAGACGTGATCCTCAGAGCTACTGGCACTGGCTTTCCTTAGACCAGTGAATCTCCCAGGAGAGCATTGTAGTAAATTCTCTTTTATCTGCCCATTAGTTTGGGGCTATTGCTGTGAATTCCCACCAGAAAAGTCTATTGAGACAGGTGTTTGGCCCAAATCCCTCATTTAACATTAAAGATATTTACTGAGTAACTACTAAATACCAAACACTCTGCATTAGGAGATGGGTGGTAAAGGAGCAGGGAGCACTCAGTAATGACTAGCTCAGCTACCAAAGAAACAAGGCTCTCTCAGTGATGGCATAGCAATGCTGCTGTGATAGACAGAAGCGAGCACACAGGGCCCAGACAGGACTTCTAAGTATTTTACTAGAGATTGTTCTGTGCTACATAAATTCATTATTTCTATTGTTTCACTTATGAAAATATATAAGGAGTTGCTTAGTGAAAAAGAGAGGAAGAGCTTTCTTGGTAAGCTCTCCACGTGTGAGGAGTAAAGTATCAGGATGAAGGAAGGAACAGCAGGGAGTTTCTATTTCTGCAAGGTCATGTGCCTGGGGGATGCAGAGGAGGCCAGAGGGGTGCTGGCAATGTTCTGCACTTTGGGATGAAGTGAAGAGGGGCTCTCCAGAAATCTGAGCGCACAATGGCCTGATCAGATGTGAGGGTCAGAGAGCTTGTTCGCATCACAGAGGGGATGATGGCAAGGACCACGCTGGAGGAAATGAGACAAGTTGAGAGCTAACCCAGTCACCAGGTGAAGAATGAAGCAGGCCTGAACTGAGAAAATGACCAAAGGGATGGAAAAAAGATGGATCTGAGATGTTTTGGAGAAAAGTTCATGAGACTCAGTAAGCATTTATACTGGCAGGTTAAATAAAAGGACAGAATGTAGAATCATGCCCGGATGTCCCACCTGGGTGAGATGACAATGACCAAGGGAAAGGAGTCTACTCTCTGCCTTTGTCCCCCCTACCAGAACCCCCCTGGACCCACTCGTCCTCTTCTTCACTTCTTTATAATTTTTTTCTTTTTTTTTAAAGATTTATTTATTTATGCATACAAGCACTGGGGTACAGGCCAGAGGTGTGGGGGGTGAGAGGATTCACCACAGAGAGCGG
>JAGFMF010011680.1:3330212-3341280 GCA_019455555.1 Galemys pyrenaicus | reverse complement strand
CAGAACAGGCAGATCAACAGAAGTACACTGCTGAGGGGAGCAGCGGGCACAGCAGGAGAGGTCTGCTGCGCCATGTGGGTCCCCTCCCTGGCCGGCGACTGGGATCGAACTTGTGCTGCAGTGGCTGCGGTTTGCTTCATAGTGCGTTGCTTAACCCACTGCGCCACCAGGGAGGCCCCTCTTCACTTCTTTAAAGTGAAAGTGCAATACTATAAATAATGTGGAACAAGTGCCTGGATTAGAATGTTCTATAAAGCTAGGGCTTGTCCACTCTGGACACATTTAAACAAGAGCAGTTTCCTGAGGGCTGGCGTTCCTGAAGCTGAGAGGTGATTTATGCCTCCTGAATTCTTAACTCTATTTTGTTTTGCTATAGTAACTGTAAAGAAACGTGTGCATGGATGCACCAAAATTCATTTTATTTTTTTCTCCTACTGGAATGTCTGCAGCATATGTTTGAGTCATAAGAATAAAATCATGAAGCACTGTGTTCAGGATATGGGTCTGTACATCCTGTGCTTAGTCTGTGCAATGACCAGGCACTAAATTTGCTTATTGTGCGCAGCTTATTTTGGGTTGTTTTTTTGTTTGTTTGTTTGTTTTTTGTGTTTTTTTTGGTTTTTTGTTTTTGTTTTTGAGAGCGGCTAGGAAAAGTTAGTGCATGTCATGTGCCTTCCACTGCTATTCCATGTCTGGAAAAACTCCCTAAAGAAAATTCCAATTCTTCTCAGTCGTGGCTCACCTCTTACAAATGTCAGTAGGCTGGGTGTGCAATAAGCCAAGTTGGGATTGTGGGAAAACTAGGTTGTGGGCCAGGGGCAGGATGTACTTAGAAAACACAGACAGATGAAGTGAGCTTTATTGTCTGTTTGTTATTCATATTTCCCATTGCAATAAAAAAGAATGTTTCCATCAGCCAGAAAGATGCATTTACATTCATAAGAACATATTCTAAATGTCAAGAAATGGCAAATGAGGGCTACCAGATTCCCTACCCTTCTTGCACAGAAAGAGAATCAGCTATCTTCACCCAGCCTTGGTAAATTCAGCAGCTTGCATTAGTAAGGAATATAAAAGACTGGGCGCATAATGCCCCAGTCAGATGCATTCTTGTTCTTGTGGATGTCGTTTGTGATTGTGTTTCACGTTGCAGTGGTGAGCAGCAGCAGCCTATCTGCCCAGTGCAGCTCAAGGAATAGTAATGATGCTGTCCCTGAAGCACCCAGAATGATGGTGGGGGGAGAAATATTTAAGGAACTGTGTCCAAACTACAAAGACATCTAAAAGAATAGGCAGCATTAGAAAACTCACTGCAGGGTGTTGAAAGCAAGAAAGAAGGGGACAAAAATCTATTACAACAAAATAATAAAGTCTTTTTTAAAGTTTAAGGGGAAAAATCATCTTGTTTTGTGAAAAGATGGCGAGACATTTTCATTGATCTTTTTAAGAGACAACAAAAAATTGGCCGTCAACTGAATAAAAGAAAATGAAGTTCCATTAATACAATCTGTCGAAAGACAACTCAGATAAATTGATCAATGCAGTACAAATCATTTCTAACCTTTCCCCCTATTTGGAGAGGATGTTTTTTCAAGACAGTAAACAACATACATCATCAACTTCAAGTGCTTTTTAGATGGCTTTTCCAACAATAATGGAAATGGAGAATTTCTGGAACTAAGCATGTAATGCTTTTTTTATTATTATCGGTCCAAAGAATATCAATACATTTGGAGAGATTTGGACTGGGTTTTTTTTTTTTTTTTTTTTTTGGTAACTTTCATGTTGTCATTCTCCCTTGATTTCTTCTTCAGACTGCTTTTTAGAAAATATTAATGTATAAGCTGTCATGGATCCATTATTGAATCCAGTCCCCACCATTAAAAGAACCATCAAATTGAAAAGATAATCACATTGTCTATAGATTTTTGTACTAAAACTTTTAAAAGGAGTTGGTTTTCTTCTCAACACTTTTGCTTCTAATTTGAAGGAAGTACAAAAGAATAAAATATACTTTATTTTCTTTATCGTCCTTCCTTCCCACCCAAATAACTAAAACACATCCTCTGATTTAACAGTAACCTATTCACAATGTATATGACAGAGTTCCTAACATTTTATAGTAAAATTATTATATATACATATATAATTCTGGTTTTATATATATAATTCAATGTAGACTAGAAAATTTAAGAAGCTCAATGATTATATGGAAATGTATTTGCTAAATGCATCCTAAATGGAAAATAAGAAAAGGTTTTCAGATAATATGGACTAGTACTATAACTATGTTTACAAAATGTCAGTTCATGTTTAGAAAAATGTGTATTAACTGACATGTTTTCAAGATAAGAATTTAAAGTATTGCTCACCATATTTTCATTTTGAAATAATGGTTTTTATGTCATTTCTAAGTATATGGCTTCTTATGGACTGTAAAATGTGGAAACGCAAATCCAAGTCCTGTGTTTTCTAAATACCATTTGGGTGATTTATCAAAGGCCCATTCAGATACATGTTAAATATGTAGATATTTTGACCTAGAGAGAAACTTCCTCTACATGAAACCCCCCAGAAAGTTATGAAAATAAACACATATTCAAACATAGACACACAGAGGAGGGGTGAAGAAACTGATTCTGATAGAAATGTTGTTCTTTGGGTTAGTTAGAGTACTTCTCCCAGAATCCAGAGGCAGGCAAGCATATCTCACCAATACTTTAGTGAATTAAGCATTCTCAGTCACTTCACCAAACATTGTTCTGGAAACCATCTAAGTGCCCAAAGAGAGATAAGTGGATTAGGAAATGTGATGTATAGATGCGATGGAATACTACTCTGCTGTAAAAAATGAAAACAAAAACTTTCCATTTGCAGCAACATGGATGGCACTGGAAGGGACTATGCTAAATGAAGTAAGTCAGAAGGAAAAAGATAAATACCAGTGGTGTCAATTACGTGTGGACTATAGAGAAAGCAAAGGGTCCAAAAAAGGCAAACCAATAACAAACCCTGGAAACCTGACTGTAAAATTGAATCTACCAGAGAGGGAGAGGGGATAATAAAGTTGAAGGATGCACAATGGACTAAGGTGGAAGACTATGGGTACTTGGGTGGTGGGCACCTGAAATGGGGGGGATCCTATAGCTGTAAACCACGTATAATGTTCTAATGTTAAGTAATTTAAATTGCAACTTAACAACTTGTTAAAATATCAGCAAAACTTCCTTTTTTTTTCTTGCTGAGGTAGTATGATTAAAACAAAGAGACTGAAACCCAAAGATGTAAAGATGCATAGAAAAAGAAAAGAATGCTTTACAAAAAACTTCTTAGAATTTCAAGAAATGCACTGCATAGACCTGTGAAGTTTCCATCCCTTCATGGAAAGTCACCTTCTTTGCCTGGCAGGCCTTCTGAAGGAGATGGTGGTCCAAGACGAAGTAGAGACAGAGTTTCAGTTCATGACATCTGTGGGTAGGTCATGGACCGACCCGGGAGGCACTGCGTGCCATGTCTGCTAGCACATGCAAGCCCTGGCTGAACTTCAGTCCTGTCTTTCCTCTGAAGAGTTGTTTTAGACCCAACAATAGACTGGGAAGTTTTCCATCGCACTTGATTCAGGAAGGAGGAAACAGAAGGCATTCTCATTTTGCCTCTACTACGGAGAATATTACACTAAAAATTGTTGAGGCTTTCAGTAAATGAATCATAATGAAACAGTCTAATGGGCTAACTATTGTATCCTTGGAGTCAAGTTCAGGCCAGACTAGCATATGGATCCTGGTTAGGAGGCCACAACTCAGGGTCTGCTGTCAGACCCTTCTCCCCTTCCTGACCACCTCAAGGTTCTACAGCGTGACAGCATCCTGGAGGCATTTCCGCATGAACTTGGACCCATATACTGTAGCCCACGCTCACCTGGCTAATTACCAGCAAAGCACACACATTCCTCCTGTATATTGTTTTCAAATTTTGTCATAAAATCTAATAACACACTTGAACCACTAATAGATATATGAGAATTTCCAGCTAGATTCCATTCCCTTGTTTTTATTTATTATTGTTTGGAGGGGTTACTTCCTTTATTTATGTCTCTATTACAACTCAGGTCAATGTGTAGCATTTATGAGGAACCCTGGGTACCCCTGGTTTATGTGCTTACACTACAAGAGACTCCAGAAGGACCGCTTCAACCCCAGTCATGGCTAACTGCTAAGAAGACACAGAATCAGTCATGTCACGGGTCAGTCGCTGATTTCTGGAATTTCACGTGTCAAGAGGACCCAACCCTTCCCTCTAGAGACTGGTGCATGGGTGCTGTCAGGCACAAAGGAAATGATCTCTTACCCCTCTGGATTTTTCTAGACCTGCAAATAATCGAAGCATCAGACATACTGATGAGAGAAAAAAGAAAAAAATATTTAAAAATAATAGATGTCTACCTCCTATATGCATGGGAAAGACCCAGCGTGCTGAGTCACTTGCCCGTGGCTACAGGTGCCATCTTAAATAGTTTATCTAAGACAAGAGATGTTGGGGGATGGGAAAAATCAAAATCAAGATAAAAACTGCCATTGTTAACCTCCCACCCACAACTGTTTTAAGAGTCTTCTTCTATGTCTCCCAAGTCCCTAGTACAAGTTCAAGACCAAGAAGAAAGTGCAGCTTTTTTACATGTCTCTCTGCTCCATGTGCCTCCTCCAGCTCTCCTTCTTGCTCTCTAGCTTCTCCTCCTCCCTGCTCAGCTCCACCCTTCTTTGGCTGGGGCAGGGAACCTGGAACCTCCCCTTTCCCTGGGGACCACCCTGTCACAAGACCTTCTCCATTGAAAAGAGATGAGGTGGGTTACAGAAAAAAACTTTACACATAAACATCAAAAGTAATCTCTGCCCAGCCTTCAGAGACCCTCCCATTAAATCAGCCTTTTGCCAAAGAGATCTAGTTTGGGGTGACATGTTTTTGTTCTCCTATAGTACCCTGAGCTGACATGAGCTCACATTTTGGACAAAGTGGTACTCCTTTTTGAAGAGTAGCAAAGCTATCAATCAAATCAGTTATTTAGGAAAGTAAAATGTTGGGTAGAGAAAAAGAAAGCATATCTATAATCGGAAAGAGGATAAGCTATATTTACACTAGCCATTTTTCCATTTTGTGATGCTTGCAGTGCCTCAGTTTCTTTGAAGCTCTGTGACAGCATTCCTTACTAAATTACATCCTGGTGGATCCTTGCAATAAACTGCTGTTACCAAAGGCGATATGTATATGTCTCTTTCCTGGAACCTTAAAGGGTCTGACTATATATCTTGCCATTTCCTACAGAGAATTATCCCCAAACATCTATGTCAGTTCATATAAGATGGCGTTTCCATTCTAACTACAAATGAATTTGCATCACTCAGGTTGTATATTGCTAACTTATGTTACTCTGACTCTCATCTTTAAGGGTTTTTTGTTTCATTTAATAGAAAATCCAATTATTATGTAAATATAAACGTAGCATAATTGCCACAAACAAGTGAGCATAACAATGAACTGGTAGAGCTTCTGGAGTTAAAGGAACTTGTGATTTATGAGTGTTTCTCAGGTATGATGGATACAGACAGTTCACAGAAGTGTCTTTAACCATTTCCGCCCAACATAATGTTAATGTTTTCACTTCCTGATCATCTAGTTTGATGCATGTCAATGAAGAAAAGTTGCTTTGGGTGGGAATGAATCAAAAATTCATTTTCATTCTTTTTCAAACTTATTAAAGACAAGATGCTCCCAACATCATTATTTAAAACGCCTCCCTTTAAAATGTTTCCAGCAGATGTTTATGTAGAGAAAATGCTGGATCTCTCTTGGCAAGACACAGAAGTGACATTTCTTGAGGGTTCTAGTTGAAAAATTTGTCTTTGGCATCATGTCTTTAAACATCTGCAAAAGCAAAATCATCTTTATTATCCTACTAATTTGGAGAAAAGCAGCCCCTTAATCTTGGAAAGATTTTCCAATGGAGTGACGAGTAAAAGAGGTCCTGCATGACTTTTCCTGGTAGAACTTCTCTCTGAGATGCTACTCTTCAGGTGGCTTATTTAAATATTGACTTACTTGATTAATGGGAGAGAAACATAGCTATTTTTTTTAATTCAAAGCCAGTTGAGAAATTTAAAATGCAATGAAAAAATTCTGCTAGATGAATTGAGGAAAACTTGTACTGTTTTCTAATATGCAGGCAAAAGTTGTTTTTTTTTAATTTTTGATTTTTTTCTTTACTGCTTAAAATTAAAAGACTAATTTTTAAGTCATGCCAAAAAAAAGCATGATTCATTTTCTGCGGTCTCGGCTGAATTTAACTGAATGCTAACTGAAAGAAAGAGGACCAGTACGGTGGTCAAATAATAATAATAAGCTCAAAATAATGTGTTACTTTTAAAAAATATTAACTTCTTAATCTCTATATTGGGAGTTCCTTTAACTTTTTCTTTATTTTTCCTCTTGGTACATGGGGTGTCAAGCTTCTCTCCTACCCATTCTCTTCCTCCTTTATATATATATAAACATATACATGTATGTATGTATATTAATTTCTTATGATGTTTGCTTTCTTTTCTATGTGTAGTCCCCATAGAATATCTACCACCAATTCACCCGTGCACCATCAGCACCATCACCATAGTCCCTTGTGCTCTTCCCATCCCTTCCTCGATTGCCATTCTCTCCCTCCTTTTTCTTTACTTCCATGATTTCCTCTAGGAAGAATTCTCGGCACTGACATGTAGTAGTGACTACTGACAAGTCATGTAGTAACTCACAGCTCTGCTGTTTGAGATCAAGTTCCTTTCGGCAGATGTGGTCAAGTGAGAAGCAAGGTTTTTTGATGAAATTGGTGTCCTACATGTTTCAAGAAGAGGCTGCTTCAGTTGTAGGCACCTGAAAGCAGAGTGAAATGTTTACTAAAACTCTCAACTGAAAGTACAAGAGTCACTATGTAAATTTCTTTATTATCCTATCTATTTCTAATGTGGGCACCAGGAGAAAAGGACATAAGATGAATATTTCATTTGATTTTTGGAGGATGTACCCAAATAAAATATCTCTTTCTATTATTTCAATGGGTAGTATTAATAATAAAGCAGTTTTTCAGTACTTTCTTTTACAAAAGCATGTGCAGTTTACTTTTGAAGCTAAAGGGAGGGAAACTATGTTAAATTTAAAAAATAAAGAACAGAGTAAAATTTTCTTCTTTCATCAACCAGAAATACTATTTCACAAAGTATATATTTATACACTGTGTTTATCTACATATGTATATTTACATGTGCAAAATTGAGATCATGGTGCCTTTTATTTAAATCTATCTTATATATGTAATTATATATAAAATTACATTTAGATATTTTCTTATATCTATTAGGATGGAAATATCTTTATTCAATATCTGTTTATTGAAGATTTATAAGCCTTCAGGCAGCTTTTCTGTTAATGCCATTTGATTACTTTGTTCAGCAGTTTTTACTAAATCTAAGTGTAAATAATGCTAATTATGTCCTTTTTTTATTTGTTGCATATGTTTTTTCATTTTTATCATTTTCTCTTTTGGGAGTTATATAAAATATAAAAATTTATATATTAAATATATTAATTTATTAATATTAATTATCTATCTGAAAATTTCCATTAATTTTATACCTTAGTTGTTCCTTCTCTCCCTGGTATTAAATAACATAATTTTTCATAATTATCCTCAGTTTAACAAAATTTTTACAGGTATAGTGTATCACAAATATTTAACTTACTTTTGAAAAAGAGTCAATTTTTGCATGATGATTAGTGCTACTTTTATAATACATTAAATCATAAGACTACAATAATTAGAATAGAATGGTTCTAGAGGATACTGAAGGAAAAGCATTTGTGAACCTATGGTAAATGTACTCCTGTGTGTGTGTGTGTCAACCTTCAACTCTGTTGTGAACACATTTCAAAGACATGGCAAGTGACAATTATTCAACAAATCATCTTTCCTGCAAGCCAGCAAAGTTGGCTACAACTTTCTCATGGTGCCACCTGGCACAAACCCTGGGGCCATTTAAGTGTTCTTTGGGTTATGGTGGGCTCAGCAGAAAACACAGGATAATCTTATTCAGAGTCAGCTGCCTTTTCCCAGGTATTTAGAGGTCCTGGGGAATAACTTACTGGGAAGTGGATGTACACAGGCTGCCTCATAACATCGAGCAAGTCTCAGATGCCAACAGGATCCCTGAGACTTAACTCAGTTCTGACACTACCTACCTGGAAGTAACATAAAATTCCACATGAGAGGGGATCAGCCTTGCAAGACTACCCTCTACTTCAAGTGTCAGTAGCAAGCCCAGGCAGTCACCTGTGCTTCTGACCAACGCCCTATTGATCAGACGTTCCCACAACACTGTCCTCTGTCTTGACCAATTTGTTAGGACATCTCACAGAACTCAGGAAATCTGTTTACTCACCAGATTACCAATTTACTATAAAGAATATGATTCAGAACCAGCCAGGTGCACATGGAAAGGTATGAGAAAAGGCACAAAGTTTCCATGACCTTTCCAGATGCACCATCTCCCCAAATCTCCATGTGTTCACCAATCAAGAAGTTCTCCAGAGACCTTACTCATTTTTATGAAGGCTTTATTACGTAGGCATGATTTATTAACTCATGGGCCAGTAGTAACTGTATTTAACCCCTAACTTCTCTCCTGGGATGCCTGGGGGTAGGAGTGGAAATTCTAAACCTCTAATCACACGATTAGTTCTCTAGGCAAACAGTCCCTATTTTTAGATGCTTCCCTAAAGGTCACCTCATTAACATAACCAAAGACATCTTTGACAATCTTACCATTTAGCAAACTCCAACTCTTAAGAGTTGTAAGCCAGGAACTGTGAATGAAGACAAATTTATATGAGAAATCCATATTTTTGTGAGCTGAATGACCAAAATATATGCTTTTCACAAGTCACAATATCACACTGAGAGCATAGTTTATTCACAGGTTCTGGAGACAAGGATGTGGACACCTTTGGAGATGAGTGGAGGCATTCCTCTGCCTGCCACACACAGACCAAGTCAAGGATTCAAACAGACATTGCTGAACATAAGGAAGACTACACACAAGATCAGGTAGGAAATAAGTCTAAATATGAAGGTGTTGAGGTGAAGATGTGGTGGGAGAGCCTCTCTGACAGGAGGGAACAGGATGTGAAATGGAGCAAAGCAAAGTGAGGAGAGAGCCAGTCTAGCACTCGAGTTGGTGTGGGAGGAAGTCACGGCTCTGGTGTAACACGTCTCCAGTAGTTTGCTTCCCTGAAGTCAACTTGTGAGCCTGTAGATTTATCCCTGGTACTGCCTCAGGTCCTAAGTCACCTGCCCTTCCCCTGCTTTCCACCACATGGAAACTTCTCAATTAGTGTCACAAAGAGATGGGCCCGGGGGTCTCACATGTTGGAAATAAGGCCATAAAGGAAAAGACGCGTGATTGCACTTACGAGCAGACCTTGGGGAGTTTCTGTCACTGCAATGGTGACTGGAGTGTGTGTGTTCTTATCACATGTCCACACGATGCAAAGACAGTGATGACAGAAAATAACAAGTACAAAAGGAAGCCACTGATGTGGCGAGCAAAGGACACACAAACCAAGAGGTGCAGATATTCAGTGAGAGCTTATGATAGAGTGACTGTAATCTGTGAGAAGGTTTTGAAATCCACATGACACCTATCTGTTTCTGACACTTAAGTATGATAAGAAATTTTGGTTTATATTATGAATTCTACAGTGCACTTAATATTCAACTTGATTTGTAAGATTGTGATGCCCATCTGTACCCTTATTATTATAAGAAATTTTCTGAATGAAGGGCAAGAACACAGACGCTATCTGAAAATGTAAAGGAACAAGAAAAGCTGTTATTTGTTGCATTAGTACGAATGGGAGGGGGAAGCAAAACTATCGTTCTGTGTGCAATGATCCCTGAAAAAAAATGAAATGGTACTGTGGAGCTAGAGCAGAGCCCCTAGGACCAGCCCTCTGGCTATCTTAGATGAATCCCAGGGTTTTTTTCCTAATTTCCATGACCATGAACTTCACTAACTGAGCCTTGAGCGATATTGTACTTGACTCCCAGTAACAACGTTCATCACCACTTCTTACCTGCATGAGTCTGCTCGCACTTCCAATCCATGACCACGTCCAGATGTTACCATGTGGTAGCTTCAGTCTCCATCATCATCATAACAACCCCTAGAGTGGGGCCAATGTCATTTCTACTTAGTTCTCCCCTGTGAGACTCTGGTTCAACTAAGTACCAAAGATCCCAGGTGAAATAAAAATTCCTAACCTTTAATTGGCCCACCCCAATCCCTGTTATTTTATAATCAACTGTGCTTAACCATCCATTTAAATACATGATGGGCTTAAAAGTATGTGTGTCTAGGTTAATGTATGTTACTATACACACTAACCCAAAAGGTAGACATTTGTCATGTTTAATATTTCTTCAGTAAATTTCCATGCCAAGATATTTGAAAGAGATTCCCTAAGCTAAGTCAGCTTTCCTTTTCTGTCCCTTTCTCTTTGTCTTCGCTGGCGTCTCCATTGTCAAAGGTCTATTGTTTTCCAGGCACTGTGTGTGCACCAGGGACCTATGCAGAGACTGGAGAGATACAGAACACTATTGTCAGGTTTCTGCTCTTTGAATTTTTATGATGCAAAGTCTAGAGACCAAAAAGGCAAAGAATCAACACTGGGGAACGAAAGGCAAGGAAAGCACCTGGGGTTGTAAACCCTAAAAAAAAATGTGAGTTTCATCTGGAGGAATATAGAGAAAGGGGGATTGTGTCAAATGGTAACAGGGTGGTTCTAGGAAAAGGAGAAGTTTTAAAAAATTTTGGTTTTGCCCTAAGTGGGTGAAGCTGAGGAGGAAAAAAAGATTTCTGCAGAGAAGAGAGGAGAAGAAAGGAAGATGGAGAGCAGCAAGGAGACCTGGAGGAGGCACGTGGAGCAGAGGGACATGTGAAGAAACTGCGCTTGCTTCTTGGTCTTGGACTGG
>JAGFMF010011680.1:3293529-3324704 GCA_019455555.1 Galemys pyrenaicus | reverse complement strand
CTTTATTGTACCCTAGTTGTATTAAAGTTCCTTTCCATTAAAGGTTTTATATGTTTGTCTTAATGCGGCGGATGGCAGAACCCATTCAGAGAGGGAAGGCTTGAGGGTTCTGGGTGCTCCTCTCCCTGCCCTGTAACAAATTTGGCAGAACCCATTCAAAGAGGGCAGGCTTGGGGCTTCTGGGTGCTCCTCTCCCTGCCCTGTAACACCCCCACCTTTCCTTCTACTCAAGCCCTCATGGGTTTGGAAGAGGCTCACCCACATCAGAGGCGTGATGGGCTTTCCTGAGTCCGCTGCCACCAATGCTGTGTCCCCGGGAAACACCCCGCAGGCACCCCAGGGACAGTGTAGCACCCAAAGCCAGGGCCAGTGAAGCTGACACAGAAAATGAATCCAGACTGGTGACTTTTCAGTTTCTACTCAGTGGATGTTTTAGGAACTGAGTGAATCCAAATCCTTCAGCTGCAAAGAATGGACTCTAAGGTTTGACATTGTTTTATGTGGCTGGGTGTTGGCTAAGCCCTTATCCAGTGAAGACCAGGCACCGGTCTCCAGGTCAGCCTGGAAGACCCTTCTGTCCTGAAGGATGTTTAAACAGGGACCTTAGAAGGTTAAATTGAAGTTCAAGTTTACTTCATTCTTCCTGGGTCCTCAGTGTGTGAAAACCGATGCTGAAAATAAACTTCTCTGAAAAGATGGTAGGGTCTCATTGGCTTAGGTTAAGACCATGCTGAATTCTATGATATATAATATGATTCATATGTATATGTATATATATGAAGTTTGATTCTGTCCAACCTGGTTCAAATAATGAGTCATGTTATAGATAATAGAATTATCATGTACATCATGATATAGTTTTATATAGGGATTGTATAGAAAATCTATATAAATATATAGATTATGGCAATATATAAGATATACTAATTCATATATATACATATATATGGATATATATATAAAATATGGCTACTATCAAAATGGCATTGACACTCACCCCTATATAAACAACTCAGCAATCAAATCAGGCCCTAAAAGAACCAATGTGGCATATGGTTAAGAATACAGTGTCAAATTTACCATCACTAGAGTTCTGCTGCATATTAGCTATGTGGCCTTTGTGCCTCAATTTCCCAGTTTGTATGTTAATGATATATGCAACAATCACATGTCTGCTAATCCTGGGAGGGAGCTTAAACCAGGTGTCATGACTAGTCATATTGAATGTCAATTTTTTGTCAGCTCATCTACTTAAAGAAAGACCTGGATTGGTACTACTTTTCTTTGAATTCTCAGCATCTAGCACAAAGTAGATGCTCAGTAAATTTATATTAAATGGAATTTGGATATTGTCAGAGGTTTGGCCTATCATATGGAAATATCAAAATGCTAAAGAAATAATATCTTATAGTCCTGTGGGCAAAGTGGTTTTCTGTAGAAAGCAATGATCAAAGGTCAGTTATTGAAAATTATGTTTTCTTACGATCTACCTTAAGTGTACAATGACATGCTGAGGATTACTTGAAGGCCAAAAACGTATACATATGTGAAAAATGTTAACATCATGCATTTAGGCTTATTAGAAACAGTCTAAATAATTACACTAGTCAAATTACTGGTGGCTTTGGCTCATGTCCAGGAGGAAGGCCATGACACAACATACCAGGACCCTGACTCGCATAAGTGATTGACAGGAAGAGGAAATAGATTGATACCATTCACTTGGGAATCACGGCTTGTTGCAAGCATAAGCAAAAATCATATGTAGATTTTATGGGGGAATGTCATTGTGTGCTGATTCAAGTTCTTTGATCCCAGAGTGGTTTAATTGTGATTTGTTTGCCTGTGTGTGATAAAACCACAATAAAATACAAGTCACTCACTTTTAAAGTCATGGTTAAAACCCTCACTGGATATGTTTTGCTTTCTTTTCACTGCAGTATGGCTTCAGGCAGAGAGGAAGCAATTTCTCGAATGTATTTTTTTTCCAATCACTCTATAGGAAATTATTAACTTTTGAGTCTCTAGATAATTATCTACAGTCCATCCACAAAGAATAGAGAAGGTAATATTTCAAAGGAAATTATATAAAGGGTAAACGCCTACCACTTGTCCTATTTCTGTAATACCAAGTATAAGGATTCCACGTTGGAGATCCAAGCTTGGGTCTGCCATGTGCCCATGACCCAACACGCAGAACAGGGAAGATCTCAGGCAGAGATCTCTATATTCAGAGGTAGATGATATGCTTCTAAGTTTCAATCCCATGATTCACGCAAAGACTTTAGGATTCTCGAGGAGCAAAGTGCTAGTTTTTCGGCAAGATCTAGTTTCTAGGCGTGGTACGCATGACCTTTGTGTTGTCAGGCAGAAGTTATCAACCTCAGCTGCACTTCTTCAAAAGCTCACCCATCCCCCAATGGGGGGGATCCAGGCATCAGTATTTTAATGCAGTTCCAGAGGGTTCCGATGTCAGCCATGACTGAAGAACTTAGGTCATGATTATGTAGATGTGCCTTCCAATAGTGTAAATCCTATGCACTATTGTGGCCTTTGTTGTTCTTTGCTGTTGCCTTTAGATTTTTTGAAGAACAAAAATGTATATTAATTGAACTAAATTATATTTAATTATATTTACACAGATAAGAACTAGGGATGTAATATGCAACACACTGACTGTATTGCATATTTTAAAACTGCTGAGAGATCTTAAATGTTCTCATAATAAAATAACTGTAGCTATGTGAAGTGATGATATTAACTAGACTTATTTAGGTGATGGTTATAAAAATGAATTACACCCTAAAAATGAATTTAAAATGTTCTCCCACATTGGTTTGGTTGTCACCGTGGTAAGAAAAAAAGAAAGCATTTTTCTCCATCTAAAGATAAGAAGATCCAGCTGTTCCATCACACTGAGCACCTTCCCCACCGTTATCCAGCTAGTATGTGTCAGGACTCTTGTTTTTTCTCGGTTTCTAGTTCAGGGTTCACTCCACTTGCCAAGGAATTCTTTTCCTTGAATAATTGATTCCTTGCAGACTTCATTCTAGATTTATTTGGGTTTGGTAGATTATCTGAATTCTCTTCCATGCTCCAAATAAATACTCTTGAATAATTCCTGGAGTCTTTCAGTAACAAGTTGGGGTGGGGTTTTCTGCGACAAAATAATGTGGAGAATATGGAGCCCATCCCGGGACCGGGTCTGCATGTAAATAGAAGAATGATCCGCTTTAGTGCTGTAGCAGCAGGAAGGGTAGCACAAGGCAGGTTTGGGATGGTTCTTAGACGGGGGTAAAGGAAGAAGTCTTGGATCCCTCAATGGTTTTTATGTTTTTTATTGTCAGAGGTGGCCAGGTACATGGCAGGCATGGGTGCTGGGAGCCTGGGGCTGGGAGGTTGGCAGGCCTCCCAGCCCCCAGCGCATCTCACCCTCTTGGCTGCTTTGCTAGTCTTCTGTTCTCCCGCTGCTATTGCTGCTTGTTGGTCTTGCTGCTTGTTGGTCCTGGCATCCTCATGACACCACCCATATAAACCCATGTCCAAACTCAGACACGCCCACTTGCACATGCCCTCCCAGGCGTGCGCGCAGCACCGTAGGTGTCCATCATTATACCAGTGGCAGGAGGGAGGAAAAGTCTGAGACTTTTCTCAGACCCTACAAGTGCCCACTGGAATCCACTGGAAGTTCTTTGTGCAACTGGGGAAAGCAGTTCCTTTCTTACATGGTAACCTCAACAAATGTCTGCTCTACTGTAGTGGCAGGAAGAGGCCACAGAGCAAGTTCTGGATGGTTCTCGCAGATGGGGGTAAAGGAAGGAGTCTTGGACCCCTCGGTGGCTTTTTATGCTTTTATTAGTAGAGGTGGCCAGGTACATGCAGGCCTCCCAGCCCCTGGCGCATCTCACCCTCTCGGCTGCTTTGCTGCTGGCATCCTATTCCTCCCACTGCTGCTGCTGCTCTCACTGCTGCTCATTGGTCTTGCTGCTGCTGGTTGGTCAGTACTGGCATCCTCATGATGCTGCCCATACAAGCCCGTGTCGAACTCAGGTGCACCCACTTGCGCAGGCCCACCTAGGTATGCGCGCAGCACCGCACGTGTCCATCATTATAGCAGTGGTGGGAGGGTGGAAAAGCCTGAGACTTTACTCAGACCCTACATCTACTCTCTCGAAAACATCTCTTCATCTGACTTTCTAGGTCAGCATGAGAATTAATCTTACTTTTGCCCAAGTTTCTTCAAACAAAAACACTTGTGCATGTAGTTAACTATAAACTTGGGAAATCGATTGTTTCCACTTGGCCTTCATGTCTAATGAGTATTTTAGTAGTGCATGTCCTCTGGGACTATTAGCTCCTGTGTAATAGATTATTCAAGAAAATCCAACTGTAATAAGTATTGCTATATGGTCATAAACTTATGAAAAATGCCCCCAGAGAATGATTTTTAAAAGACTTATACCATGATTTATAAAATAAGGCAAAGATATATGCCTTTGAATCAGCAATAATTCTGAATTTGGTTAATCTTCATTACTTTCGTTTGAAAATATTTTTTAAAAGATGAAATGGCAGTCTCTTCACCACTTCCTTGAGCCACGGAGAGTGATCTAGCACTGTCAGGCTGCTGGCCCTAGCATCACTCTTCTAGACACTTACTCTAACCCCCTCCAGAATGTTCATCTTCCCCTTGCTCACACACATCTTTCTACCTCCCTCCCTTGTTCTAGCTCAAGGTTGATTCCTCCTGGAGATTAGCTGATCACACCAGATAGTACTCAAGAAATAGCTCATTTAGTGCAAAAATCTCAAAGCATTATAGTTATTTCTGTAGGTTACTTGTTTCCCCACCGATTGTGAATTCTTTGGTGTTTGGATGCTATTCAGGTGTCCTTATTACTAGAAATGTAATCAGCACTCAAAAGTGTTAAGGTAATGAAAGTGAATGAAAACACCCAGCATCTCATATTGTTAAACATTGCATTAATTTATAACCCCACTGTAGGGTCAGAGAATGATCAGGTCTTTCCACCCTCCCACCACTGTGATGATGGACATCTGCGGTGCTGCGAGCATTCCAGGGTGGGCATGCGCAAGTGGGCGCACCTGAGTTGGGACACGGGCATAAATGGACGGCATCATGAGGACGCCAGAACTGCGAGGACCGACCGACAGAACTGAGAGAACCAACAGGCCCGATGGCAGCAGCAACAGCAGAGAGAGAAGAGCGGCCGAGAGGGTGAGATGCACCGGGGGCTGGGAGGCCTGCCAGCCTCCCGGCCCCCCAGCACCCCTGCCTGCCATGTACCTGGCCACCTCTACTAATAAAAGTATGAAAAGCCACCGAGGGCTCCAAGACTCTCCTTCCTTGACCCTTCTGCCCAGAACCATCCCGAACCTAGCTCCTGTGCCGCCCCTTCCTGCCGCTACACCCACCATCAATACTTAAGTGTATATTTGTCAGTATTGACTACATAGACATTTTAAAATAAATTTTAAAATAAATTTGAAAACATCATTGTTTAACGTCATGTTTTGTATTTCTTTAATGACTTGTGAATTTGGCTTTTATTTTAGCTATTTATATTGTCCTCCTTTCTGTAGTCTCTCATTTCCTTTCCCATTTAGTTATTCATGCTTTTTAAAATATATGTGTGGCTTATTAAAATATGAAGACCATTTTTAGATATTGGCACAAAAAAATAATTTCTCCCAGTTTTAAAAATATCTTTTAACTTACCTTATGGTACTTTTCACTTTAGAGAAAATGTTCCCTCATGTTCTCAAAATGACAACATATTTCCTTTGTGATTTCTCCCTGGAAAAGCAATGTTATTATTGTTCGAAGCTGAGATAAACTCCACATATATACATCTTCCCTAAGTTTATTGAAGGCTCCAAATGCACCAGGCCTATAAGCTAGATCATGACTGACCCAAACTTCTTTCTTGCAATAACTTTTATTCAAGCAGCATTGCTTTGTAACATTATATAAGTTGCAGCTGTGCATAATTACAAATAAACATCTGTATAGACTACATTAAAATTGCTATTGGAAGTCCAATTATTCCCTGCAGAATTTTGAAGCAAATATTACCTCTTGTTTGGAAAGGAATTCAGAATTAAGGCTAAAGTTGTATTCATTTATAAAGGCCTCATCATGTCCAGCACTCTCCAAGCTGCTAAAATTTTTTCTGTCACTATAGTAAAATAATAATTATCGTTGGGCATGGTTGACCTGACCCAATTATTGTCTCAGGAAGAGGTTCTGAGAAGAGCCCTGTTTTCTGCAGCTCTAGTGAGAAGATGGAATGCCCATGTTGGAGAAGCCACAGTGGTATCAAGATGTCAATACCAAGAGCATCTAGAAGGACCTAAACTTAGTGGTGACTGTACAGTTGTTGGAACCATACACCAGCAAAAATATGCTCAGATCTTTGTGCTTTCCAGAAACTAAGGTTTGATGCCCATGCCTAATAAACTTAACCCCCCTTAGGTTTATGTTTTAACCCCTCCCCCTTACATTTAACTTTCCCCATAAATGGCAACTGCCTTTACCCTATGGTCAGGACAACAGCCTTAGAGTTCTGATTACTCCCCTCTCTCACACTCTCAGGCTGAATCCAGCTGATCCAGGGCGCCATGATAAATACTCAATCCAAGCCACTGTCATCACTCACCCAGCAGGCTTCAGAGTGTCAACCTTGTCCCCCTGCTTCTATTTCTGTCTCCAGCAATCTGTTGCCTACACAGCAGTGTCCCTCTTACTATGGAAATGTTATCATGTTGTCCCAACCTCTGCTAAAACTCTTATGGCTTTTCATGCCCAAACCCACCACCTTTCCCTTGGCTCTATGCCATGTATATGATACCCCACTACTGCCCCCACTCACTATCTGCTTTTGAGACATACCGTTGGTTTACTGTAAATTAAGCAAATCAAGCAAGCTCCCCAAAATCAAGTTCCCATCCTCCGTGCCTGGGGTGCTTCTCCCCCAGATAATTTCATATCTCACTAGATCATTCATTTTAGCCTCTTGCCAAAATAGTTATCATTTTGACATCAGAATCTTTCCTTTATTTTATTTTTAGTTATAGTGTTTATTATTCATAATATTATGTTTCTAGTCATTCCCTCAAATAAACTGTTATTTATAGGTGAAGAATGTGAAACTTAGAAATGACAATTGAGATTGTTAGATATAGGGGTGAAATTCAAGGGGGGAGGGAGAGAGGGAGAGAGTTTAAGAGTAATTTATTTTTAGTGTTTGAGAGTTGAGGACAAATATGTCCTTTAATTATAAATCTTGGCTCTGTCCTATAAGGAATGGGAATGAAAGGTTTAAATGCTTCCTAACAGCTGGTGCCAGAATTGACCACAGCTTGGTGACACCATTTTAAATGACTGCAGGTGTGACTTAAAGGCACCAGAGAAGCCAGGACAGGGCAGAGGTCATCCTTGGGATGCCATAGGCTATTAACGTAATTTGGGAGCTGAGTCAAGGAAGATGTGGTTTGTTGAACCACAAATCCAAAGGGAAAGGAAAAGCCTTTGAAAATGGCTGAGGGTAAATATTCCTTTGTCCTATTTAGAGAAAGGGCAAAGTAGACCCAGCTGGACACAATTAAGTCTGAAAAAGGTCCAGAAGGTTAGAGGCAAGAAAGAGGAACAGGTACAAACTGACCTTTACACCAACTCTGACACAAACCAGTGAGGGAAAAAGAATGTGTTGTCAATTTGCATATTTCCAGAAGAGGAGAAAGCAGCTATCTACACCAGTGTTGATTGAGCCATATGATGTGAATATCATTTGAAATAAAATATGAACCACATTGAAGGCCCTCTGAAAGGACTAGTGTTACCTTCAGGAAAGAGACCTCAATCCCTACCAGGCCCTCCAAAATTCATGCAAAGTTTTGAACTTAGTACCCTCTTCTGTGCTCTGCATCATCCTGCTCAGATCTCCTACATCATATCCTTAGTGTAAGTTCACCTCTGTTTGTATTACTTTTACCTCAAACAGAAATCTATCTTTATATTCCCCCATATTTTGCAAGTATTTTGCCATATTTAAAAAGTATTTAAAACAAGTGATTGTCAAAGACTGAAAAAAAAATTCAAATGTACCAGGGTCCGTTGGATAAACAGAATTTAATTTCAAGAAAGATGCATAGGGTGGTTGTCTGGAGAAGGAAGTAACCTTGTATTGTTGGTATTTGGAGTCATAAAAAGAGCTGAGTTCACCGAGGCTAAGGGTGAGGAGCAAGCCAAGTCAAGAGCAGATCTGTAAGAAGTTCAGATACCAGAGAAAAAGACAGAGCAGTGGAGTCTCCCTGGAGAATAATCAACATACAAATTTCCGAGTTTTTTAAGGTAAATTCCTAGATATGATATTTGCTCATTAAGCATTGCTTATAGGCACTGAGAAACTGATTTTTATAAACATAGCAATTTTCCTACTCACGCACATTCTATGCAAGTGCTCATTTCTAAAATGTTCTCAGCACTTCATATAACACATTTCAATTCTCTGCCAATAAGCTGCAGACTGATTTTGAATCCTATTTTATCAAATAACATGTCTGCACTAATCCTTGAGCCTCATGTAAAAGAGAGATCTGAATTCAACTAACTCTCACCAGTGAGACTTAATTTGCCTGAACCAGAATTATCACACTTATAAAATAAGTATAATTTTTGGGTGTCAGGCTTGTGGACAGATAAAAAGTGAGGACATTCATAAAGTTACCATATGCAAAACTATTATTTTTCCATTTGCTTCTACCTTACTTCTCTAGTATATCTTAGAAAAACTAGAAAAGATATGCTCAGCAGATGTTTTTCATCTGCAAAAATCTCACTCCATCATAGGCTCTCACTGCAATGTTAAACAACAAATAATCTATCATTTTCCTGGTTGATAGTTTATTCTATAAAGACCTAGAGGAAAATTACTCTGTCAAATTTTCTGAATAGTAAAGAAAATCTGGGAAAAAATATTGGTCATATCTAGAAAAATGATATATACGTCTCTTCTTTTTACAACATAGGTTTACAGTACTGTTATGTTAAGCAAAGGTATAGGATTTACACGTCTTCAAATGCAAGTTACCATGCCATACCCACCACCAAGGTAACTACAGTCTTCTACCGTAATCCATTGCGTCCCCTCACACTTTGCTATCTACCCTCTACCTCACCCTCTACTGACCTTAATTCTACAGAAAGATTATTAGGCTTTATTATTGGATTGGTTTTGATTGACTCTTTGTTTTGTTTCTTTATATTCCACATATAAGTGAAGCCATCGGATTTTTGTCTTTCTCCTTCTGACCTATTTGCTTATCATTATCCCTCCAGTTCCATCCATGTAGTCCCAAATGGTAAGAGTTCATCTTTTTATTGCTGAGTAATAAAAATAAAGAGTTCATCTGTCCTTGGGTACTTGTTTTCATAACTTGGCAATTGTAAATAGTGCTTCAATGAACATTGGATGAATATACCCCTTATAAATAGTATCTTTGCATTCTTCAGATACGAAAGAGTGGAATTGCAAAAGTGTTTCTGGTCTATGTAATGGCTAGTTTTGGATGCCATTTTGGGTAGGCTATACTGCAAAATTAGGTAGTCAAGCACTAAAGCAGCTGCTGCTATGAGGATATTTTATATATCTGAGTAACAGTTTCAACCAGTTCATTTTAAGTAAAGAAAATTACTTTCCTTAATGAAGGTGGTTTCATGTCCTCAACTGAAAGTCCTTATGAGCAAACCTATGGTGTTCCCAAAGAAGAAGAAATGCAATATATGACTGCAGCATCAGCTTCATCCCACAGTTTCCAATTTGATGGATTTGAAGTGAAATTTGATACCCTACAGAAGTAAGATTTGACTAAAAAGCACCCACAATCAAATGCACCAATGCCTTGCACTAACATCTCCCTGTCTCTCTGCTTGCCTCTACCTTTCTTTCCTTCTTTCTGTCTACCTATGCCTATCTACCTACCTGTCTATCTACAGTTCTGTTTCTCTTGTAAGACCCTGGGTATACAGTCAGTGTCTATAAGACACTCACCAAAGGGTATATGCCTACACCTGTATGCAGTGCTTTCCCCCCCACACACAATTAATACATGCCACAGAACAGAAGAGTGATAAGTTCTTTCAAAATAGATCTCTGGAATCAGAGGCACCCATCACCTCCCACAATTGGATTAGTCAGTTGTCATGGAAACTTATTGTAGGTCCCCAACATCCTACAGCTACAGGTCCTCAAATCCTGGCTCTAGCACAATAAGTGGAAAGAATAGAGTCCACATTGCTATGCCCCTGTTGATGTGGATTTTCAAGTCAGAGGAAACTGAAAAGTAGCACTAGAGAGAGGGGTGGTCAGGGACGAAGGAATTTTAGGACACCATTTTTTTAATGACCTTGTTTCCATTTTGTTTTCTGCTCCTAAGAAAACATCAAAGGACAGAGCGAAGCAGTGAGGAGGAGCACACTGACATTGTCTGCCTGAAGCAAATGTGCTTCTGTTGTCCTCCTGAGTATTTCCATCCCCTCCAGAGTACTCGCCATCACACTCAGCCACGTGCACAGCGATAGTTCACGTTTCTAATCAGATTTGAAAGCCACTCTAAGAAATCTGACCTGAGATGTTTTATTAATGGTAAGAGGTAGCTCCTTTGCTCGTTCTTTTCTTTTCACCAGCAATTACCCAAATTGATCTTCACTTCTAAAAGAAAGATAAATTTCCGCCTGTGCCTTTGTATAACGATGTCATCACAATTATAAAGATATGCACACAATCGCACTATCACAAATGTGTGTACTCACTATAAATGTATATATCAATACAATGTAAATCTGTTTCCATGTAAAATTACTTGACACTTAGGTGGCATTTTATATGTCTATAATTTTTTAATTCCCTTAGGATGTTTTCCCAATTTGGCCTGGAAAATTCAAGAGCAAAAAAAAATCACAACCAAATCTCTGAGTGGTAAGTGATATTAGTTATTCACTAAAAATTTAATAAACAATTGGTCAAGGAGCATGGAATCAATAAAAGAAACTATTTATTCCTAAAATTGGTTTTAGACTAGGATTAAATCTTAGGATATATGTGGCTGCTCTTAGAGAATGAAATAGAGCACTGAAATTATCATTATAAAATGTGTATTTCATCATCCATGTTGTTCAGTGCCTTTTAATTTCATATTTTTAAAAGCCACCAATGTTTTCTACATAACAGTTCAATACTATTTGAGATCCATCATTTTTATACCTCACCCAAATGCTTTCTGGAAAACAAACACAATTTTGTTTAACTACAATGCAGATCTCTATAACATCACTCCCAAAATTATGTTTTACTGACATTTAAAGCCATATATTAAATGAAATAAGATCCAACAATCTTATCAACACTAAAATTCTAAGCCATATCAAGATGAAAGTGATTATAACTGATGTAATTTAATTACGTGACTTACCAGGTATATTTTATTTTTGCATGAGGAAATGAAAAACATATAAGTAAATAAAGTATCATGTATGAATATGTCTGTATTGGTGTGTGTGCACAAAACCAGAACTCTCATGTTGAGTAACACCAGGATCCATCATGCAGCACATGCAGAAAGAGATATCTTGCACATTTGATCAGCTAAACTTTACAAAAGATTTAAAAGTCTTTAATTATTTACTGAATATTGAATCTTTTCCAATTGGAGGGATTTGAAATTACTTTTAATGATATATAAAAATGCACCAAATAGTCAATTAAGAAGTAGGGCTTTTTTTAGCACTCATTATTTACACATGATTGATTATATGTTATACCACAAATACTAGCTCAGTATCATTTAAACCTTACAGCAAATAATGACTTTAAAGCTGATTTATTTATTGTACGTTTCATATTCTTTTCATGGTAAAAGATGGGATGAGTGACCGTATATCCTAATTCACCCAGCAAATCCAAGTTAAGTTTGGTGTCCATAGTAATCATTAATAGTCCCTGTTTCATTCTCAAAAACGTGCCTATTTGGATGTTAAATTAACTCACTCCCCTACATAAAGGGCATCATAACATATAACAAGAATTAAATAACTCACTATCCCAAAGAAGAAATTGTATGTGAGACTCTTGACCAATAGCAGAAAGTTACTTTATAAAATTCCAGTTTTTCCTAAATTAAAAAAGACTATTCAGTACTGACACTAAGTATTGCTAATCCAAAATATTCTATAAAATTTCTTTCTGAAGCCAACCACCAAGTCCAGGCCTAGTGGTAAAATGCGAGCATCAAGGACACCTCAAAGACAGATCAAAAGAAGGGAGAACCAAAGATGTCCCACGGAATTACGGTTGGTGAAATCAGAGTGGTGAGCTATTTGGATAAGCTTTCTTCTTTTCTTGACATTCTTTATCTTCTAAATATGTTCTGATGATGAGGTTTCCCCCTTACAGCGATGTAATAAATAACTGTAAATGCTAAGTAACAAATAAATTTTAAAAGAACAAAATAAAACCAGGTGGATTGTATATCGGAAGCTAATAGAAAATGGGTATCATGGAATTGATGCTTTTCCTGGAAGCACGGTTGGTGATCATCAGATCCACATCAGCACAGCCAGCCAGGCTGTTAAAATAGTGAAATACTTCCGTGGAGATGCCTGCCCCTCTGCCTTCAGGTGCCCTTGACCAGCACTCAAACTACTAGCATTCATTGCCAGATCATTTAGGATTCTTGCTTGCAGTCTATGCCAGGAGCTTAGACTTTCCACCCAGCCTGGCAGGGGGGCCAGAGGATGCTGCTCTCGCTGTCAAATCAGCATCCACTCTGAGTGGTCCACAGGGCTGTGCATCGCTTGTTAGACATTTTGATGATCACCCTGGCCGGTGCCCACACCACATATTTGGCTATGAATTCCACAGTTAGGCATGCAATTGCTTGGCGTGGGAACTAGCGTCTCTAGGATTTTTAAAAAAACACCAGCCCACGGATCAGCAGAAACATGTCTCTGATATGATGAAGGAAATCAGAGCTGCTGCTTGGTCCCAAATGAGGCTCCTAATGCAGAGCATCCTAGTGGGGTAATCAGCGAGGATCTCAACGGCACCCCGGCTCTCCAAGCTGTTTCTCTCATGCTCATCCGTGCTGTTCCTTACAGCACCCAAGTATGAGTGTTTATTCGTGCTCCCCATCCTGGTGATCTGGCTTATGTCAGGGGTTGCGCGAATATTTACACCTGAGGAAAAGACACGCTATACAATCGAACAGTATCTTATTCGTGGTCACTGGCTGCCATGTATGGCCTAGTGTCCACTGAGCATTTACCCCAGCACTTCATTTACATCATCTCTTGATTCTCCAATCACATTACGGCACAGACATTATCAGCAATGATTCCATCCTTATTATAGAAGCACTTGGGCTCAGAGGCATTAAGTAACTTGTTCCAGGTCAGAGGACTGTCAGAAGGTCAGAAGCAACATTCAAGATGAATTCCTTCAAAATGTAAGCCTTGAGAATTTCAATCTCCATTCTCCTGATGGCTTGGTTGCCTTGCCTCTCGATTTAATTCGTGCTCCAGTTCATTCTAATACCCAGCTGTCCCCACCAACTGCCTTCTCCAGAGAGATATGGGATGTGCATCGTCTAAAATAGGTCCGGGCTTCAGCAAAGGTTTCAAAATGAGATGGGTGCCACTAAAAGCAATAGCCAACACCTCTGTAATAAAACAGAAGTCTGGGCAACTCTGTTCCTCTCTCACACACACACACACCCCAGCAATGATGACCTTTTGTTACAGGGCAACCCTAATATAAAATGGGTTTGCCTGACTGGGTCCTCACCCGCGCGCTCGAGCGGCACTTATAATGCCCCAACTACAGGCCCACACAAGGTTAATAAAGGGTTTTATTTACAAGGGAAGGAAAAATAGCGTAGTGAATAACACAAGGGGAAGAGAGGGATACAGATCTGTAAATATCCTACCAGTTCCTTGGAGCTGGAACCCAACCGCGCGCTGAGAGCTGACTCCCAAGGAAAAAGGACCCCCCAAGGCCCACGTGTCTGCTTTTATATTCAGCCTGGCTGCTCAACTCCACCCTCAGGTCCCAGTGATCNNCTCTTCGATAATGACCTTATGGGATTTGTAGTCCTTGGATCTTGTAGGTCTAGAATGGGGGTCGAAGTCCATAACCTATTTGTATAATCCATTCAGGAGGGTCTTTCCCCCTAACACTTTAACGACCTAATCCGAGGCCCCTGTGGATGGAGGGGGAAGGAAGGTGGGGACACAGCTGTGGGGATGGAGGCCCCCATGTCCCTGCACCGCAAACCGGTAAAGCACCTTCTGGAGAAGGGCCCCTACCCATAGGCCTCAGCCTCAGCTGGCCTCAGCCGTGCCAGCAATGCCCCAGGCCCAGGAAATACAGCTTCACCTTTGCTCTCCCTTTGTTGCCCATGTCTTCCTGCACATTGACGTCAACTCCCAGATCATTGACTATGAGGAGAGCCACACCTTTCATATTTTCTTACCAGTCATAATATTGCTTCAGTCATAACCTCGGCACTTTGAGGAATAATTGTCCCTGACAAGAGGGTGAATCACTGACAGAGAGTTGATAAGCATTACATACAGATGACAGAAGTCAGGACGTCTCAGATTACTGCTGTGAATATAATAAAAGAGAGACTAAACACTTTGGCCGCGCAAAGACAAGCCATTTCATAACTCTCTAGTGGGGCTATTATCTTCCATTTACTGCCTCTGATAACCAGGTTGTGACTGTCTCACTATGATCCAGTTTCAATTCACTTAACACATTGCTGACCAGACGTGGTGAGGGAGGCAGGGCCGATAATCAGATGTTTGGGGCATTTATTTTTAAAGTTTATCTCCTGCCTCCCCTCTGCAGCCAGATGAGGTCCGAGAAAGGCGCTTAAGCCTTCCAGGAGGAGGGTCTAAGTGGCCACTCTCTTTAATCTAGGACTGACTCCTTCCTTTGAAGCTGCCATAGCCTGCCTAGAAAGTGACAATCCACTTTCTCCTCTCCTCTGATATACCTGGGCCTAAAAGCTCAGGGCAATGAAGGTCCACTCTATTTTTACATTTCAGGGCTCTGAACAGATAAGATTATTCTTTTCCTTCTTTTTTGCAGCTAGACTGAGCCCCCTGAAAGGACAGATCAAGAGCTGTGTGGACTGCAGTATAGACAGCCCCACAGGGAGGAGGTTAAACGTACTTCGGGATCCGTGTGCAGGCGGCATTTATGGCAACTCAGAGGGATTTTGTTTCAAAATATGTAGGAAACCACATTTAATATGCCAGCATTGGGGACAATACATGTTGAACAAAGAAGGAAAAAAGCAAGAAGGGGGAGGTGTAGAGGGGCAGGGAGAAGCCCATCAGCAGGTGGCTGAGCTGGAGTCAGAGATGAATGAAAGGTTAAAGTCTACTCCTCCTTAAATGGCGTGGACTTTCTGCTCGTTGCAGTTTCGTAAGATGTATTCTCAGAGCCAAGAAATCTTAGATGACCACTTCTGTGGATGCCCTTGGAAAGCCCTGCTCCTTGTCTGCATGTTCACTGCTCATCCACATTGCAGGACCCACTGGAGAGGTTTAGAAGCGTGGATCTCGCCGAGGACCAGGCTGAGGATTGAAGAGGATGACCTGAAGGTGAGGCAGACCTGGAAGAAGAGGGAGACCACTTGGAGGAGACAGATGTGAGCATGAGAAGACACAGCTGCCACATGAGAAATGCCCAGAGGGTTTGAACAATTCAGGTGGAATTTTAAAAACTACCGGGTATCAGAGTTCAGTAGTGAAACACTATCAGGAAGCAGAGGGACTTTTAAATTTCCTTGAAAGTAACCACCTCTGCTGGGGGCCAGCCTCTGGGGCAGAGCCCAAGGGACTGCCATGTATGGATGGGCAGGTTGCGCACTGCCCAACCACAGGGACTCTGCACAAGGCCCCATGTGAACACCACCTTTGTGGTGTACAGTGTAATCTATCTGCATAACTCTACTTGATGGTGCTGGGTAGGGTCCAGAAGACACAGAATAGGCTTTCACACCCCTTGTTCTCTGGGATTTCTTTGAGAAATCACACAGCCTATAAATTCAGAGACCCTGAGCCAAAGCCCAGATGAAAAGTAGCCTCCAGGGTAGAATAGATTTAAGCCACAGCATGGGCATTTCAGTTCAGCTTTGGCAAGACTCCCAGCAGAATGCATGCTGAGACCAGATGGTGATGCACACTTTGCTGATAAACTTCCTGCTGCTGGGGCCTTTCTGGTGGCGCAGGGGTTAAAGTCTCAGCGCTATCAAGCTATCAGAAGCCACTGCAGCATGAGTTCGATCCCCGGCCAGGGAGCTGACCCACATGGCGCAGCAGCCCTTTCCTGCCTCGCCTGCTGCTCCCCTCAGCAGTGTGTCTCAGTAGATCCTCCTTCTCTGCTCCCCACTCTGTCTCTGGTGAATCCCCTCAACCCAGGCACCCCTGGCCTACACCCCAGTTCTTATATGCATAAATAAATAAACTAAATCTTAACAAAAACACTTCCTGCTGCTCAAAAGCTGGAACACTACTCCCGAGCTAATGGGCAGAGTCTCCTCCATAGATGCACCTGCAGGCAAGGAAAATTAGACCAAGACTGACACCATCAGCTCTGCCTGATGTGCAGTGAGAGGTTTTCTGTTTCTCAACCTCACAGCATCCTCTCTACACTTACTTGTGTGTCCTGGGGCCCAAATCAATGCGAGGTGCCCACTGTCTGTACAACACAGGGCTTTCCTAGCCGAAGCTGGGGGCTTCTGCCCCGGCCACAGCGTTCCGAGAAGATCACTTCTTCATCTGTGTATTGCCTGTCTCCTTCAGGCTGGCTTTCCAAGCTGATAGATCGGAGGAGGCTCAGCATCACTCAGCCCCAGCAGCGCCTGGGAGCTGCCGCCAAGGCCTTGGTTCAGGAGGATCAGAGGCAGAGCCAATCACCGCACGTGTCTACCTTGAAGCAGCCGTCCTCAGAGGTAGATTCATTGACCCTCAAAAGTGCAGGTCCGCTTATATTTTCCTCTGTCTGCAGGGTCTGCCTGCGCTGACTCCGGCAAGCACAGACCAAGGATGAAGTGACTCGGATTCAGAGCTGCCCAAGGTCACTCTGCAAGTAAGTGGCAGATCCAGGGTTGAGTACGTGCTCTTGACCAAACCCAAATCGCTCGTCTCCTCTCTGCTCACTCTCAACGTGGGAGATAAACTTCATAGCTCTGACTCCCTCAGCCCTTGGCGTCCCAGAGGAAGTCCAGCTAGAGACTAAAGAGGAAAGCCCATCCTGAGCAACAGGGTGAAGGACCAGGAACACAGTCAGATCGGAAAAGAAGGGCATGTTGCCATCATCATCACCCCTTCCGACAACCAGCAGACATTCGCGCAAGCCATCCAGAAGCAACAGCTGAAGGACTCTTGGCAACAGGCAGAATGTTCTCGATCCCCAGGCCCAGGAGTAGAATTCCATGTCTCAGGAGGAGAGAGAGGGGTGAGAGTTCAGAACTGTGGTCTTGTACAAACAGGTTCTGAGGAAGCCCTCCGGACTGAAACTCAGGGTCCAGTGAAAGTGAGGCCTCCACAGGTCCCAGTAAGTTTGACAGGAAGTGGATTTACCACAGACCATCTAAGCAATTGAGGTAGCAGGTAGCTGTCCCACCCGGGACGTGGCTGGCCCAGTACTTGGAATGTCCCTGAGGTGACAGTGCTTTCAAAAGCAAAATCATTTGATAGGAGCCAAGTATCAGGAAGTCTGATAGCTTTTGTTCCTGGAGTTCTTCCCCGAGCCCCCACATCCCTCCTGAGCATCCTACTACTTACGGATAATCGACAGGCAAAGTAGTGGTCAGAGACGCTGTGAACTTCCTGACACTCACGCAGCTGTTTCTGTTACCTAGAGACAGCCTGGCAGTGTGGCCTGGTTCAAGGTCATCACCTCTGAGTGGGATGTTCTTTTTCTGCTAGTGGCAGGGAGTATTTAAATTTCTCCTTCTCTCAGTTTCCTTTCATGGGGATACAGATAGCACTGTTATGAAATTATATCTGTTTTAAAGGTCACTTAAAGTCAAGTCAGAGTAATCTCAGGACACATAGGCTAATGACCATTATCATCTTTATAGCTCATTTGAAGACCCAAACCTGGAATTTCTGGACCTTTCCTATATATATACATAGAGAGAGAGAGAGAGAGAGAGAGAGAGAGAGAGAGAGAGAGAGAGAGAGAGAGAGAGAGAGAGAGAGAGAGAGAGTCAATGAAATAAATATTTAAAATAGACTCAATAAACCAGGATGAAACTAAGGAACCTAAGGCCCAAGTTTTTGTATACTTTGTACTTTTACCCAAGCAGAGCACTATTATGCTATGAAATGGTTTGTGCTTGATGGAGTAACCCTCTATAGTAACCCTCCTGTTGCCATGGAGAAAGTTCTTATCAACAGAACTACCCCAATTTAACTTATAGTAAGTAAACTCGCCAAATAAAATTATTTAAATTTTCATCATTAGGAAAATGTTCATTTCAGAATGATATATAACTTAGTTTCTGAACTCCAAAATCTTTGAGCCAAGATTTCACCAGATAAAATAACTTTATGGTCAAATAACTGGCTCTCTGGCTCTGAAAATTACAGCTTTGTGTATTTTAAAAGTAGAAACTGGTTCTGTATTGAAAAAATAGAAAGCCAAGAGTGAATTGGAATGACTCTCAGTATTATTTTTAGAAATGCTTACTTACAGACTTTGAATCAAGTTCTATCAATCAAACATAAATGGATCAGGGTGGAAATAGTTAATAGAACGGTCATTATGTCCATAATTGAGAAAGGCTTCAGCACTCTGAAAACCATTTTCTTAATTATTTTAGGTTAACACTTGTGTCCACGGCAGGGGGAGGGAAGAGGACACTTGTAATCTGAAACCCTAGATATGGTGCCCAGCCTGAATTGAGATAACATTAAAGATTTTATTGCTGATACATTATAAATTATTTCTATTACTGTGGTCCTGTGGGTATTGCATTGTCCGTGCACTTTGCCTATTACCTCACTTAATGTTATTAACACACTTTGGGGTATAAAATTACAGTTTTATCATGGAAACCTTAAACACTTACATCCAAAGTACTGAATCAAGTTATTATCTTTACTGACCAGCCCCGTTTTATTGTCGTTTTATCACTCATAAAATCTGAGATTCAATTTGATGGAACTATTAAGACAAGCTTGGTCTACATGAGTTTAAACCCAGCTGCGATATTAATATATTAATATATAAGATGACTTCATTTTATTAAAGGTGAGGTAACTTCGAAAACCTCTTTTAATGTCTTTCTGCTGCTAAGAAATGTAACCTGACCTGTTTGCACTTGGGTTTCACCAACATTGACAAAAATTGAAGATGATCTTCCTGGAGGATGTTGAGCACTATCTAACCTGCTTCTGGCCTTTATCAAAGGTCTGGGACACATTAATCAGCTCCAAAACGGCCTCGCTCATCAAAATGTCAAGAGGTGATGCCCAATTTTAAAGCACAAAGGCACTGGGAGTCTACATGCCATGTTAAAGAAACATGGTCCACACTAGACATTTGAGCATCATCCTACTAGCCCTGAAATAGAGGGATGGGGGTCAGCTCGCCAGATCAAGCCATCCTTCAAAAAACTGCAGGTAAGAACACAGAATGTTTTCTGCCCTGTTGTGGTCTTAGTTCGATGCCTCGTGGGTTAGGAAGAACGTTGTTATGAGCCTCTGCTCCTAGATAAAAGGTTATCTTGTTCTGTGAAAGGGTATCTTGATAATTGTTCAAAAATATTTTTAAATGAAATTCAAAATACGCTCTGGTCAATGGTAAGAAACCACACAAGGAACAGCTGTGTTATATAAATGGAAAGCTTCGCTCTTTCCAAAGCACATTAGTCCTGGGTGTGTGAGGACTCCCCATGCTTTACCTGCATGCTTCCTAAACTCAGAGAAAAGGGGAACCCTGGTTACTGTGCGTGCATTCACACCACCGGCACCGCCAGCACTGATGGCCCCACTCTGCAGCACGGGGTACCATGGGTCCAGACAGAGCCTGGAAAAAACACCTCGAGTGCCCAGCGAGTGCCGCCACTCGGGACATGTGACAGATGACACCCAGTCTCGGATGTGTGCCAGTCCTTGTGCTCACTGTGGGGATACCGAAACAAGAGACACAATTGTGGGCTCCCCAAATCTTGTGATTTCTTGAAGGATAAAGAAGGACACAGGAGACATAGCACAGAGTCATAGGCCTTGATGGGGTCTGCTTGGTGCTGGGCTCCCCTGTCAGTTTTACCAAAAAAAATATGCAGTTAAATTCAAGTTTCAGATGAACTATGAATTTTTTTTAGTATAGATATGCTCCAAATATCACATACATGGCTCATTATCCAAATTTAACTGGACATCCTATTTTATAGAAATGGCACAAGGAACTCACAGTTCACCCTCAGAGGAGGGACAAAGGCTGTTGTTTCTCATCAGAAATCATTTAGAATAAAGCAATGACCCCTAATACATTAAAAAAAAAAAAAACACAGAAGAATCAGGTTGCACTGCTGGGAATTAGCCTGAGGAGGACAGGCTGCCATCTTTAAGCTCTGAAGGGGCAAGAGGAGTAGAGATTTAGGCTGGCCAAATGTCTAGCTCTTTGACCTTTAATTTCAGCTGCTGTAAAGAAGAAACAGCACCCACCTCCCCCAGCTGCCCAGGGCTGTCACTACGAAAGGGACTGGCATGAGAAGGTGCTTGGCAAGCAACCGTTCATGTCCTCCATGTCTGTAGCATCATATTGACATGAAATATGGCCTTGGAGAGAGCACATCATCATCCCTTTGCACCTGGACTCATAAATAAATAGAAATGTAACTAAAGGGTTAGGGGTGGGGAGAGGGGGTCTCTCTCTGGCACCGAATTAAGTGCCTGGGAGGCAATGGTGGTTCTCTGTGAGTCACCAAAAGCATCGGACTGGAAGCTGCATTTTGGGGTGTGTGTGTGTTTGTGAGCGTGTGTGTGTGTTTAACAAAAATCTTATCAGTGGAGAAATCCTTTGTTAAGGGCTTTTTGTTAACACAGAATCTCAACATAAAAGCTTGACATTTATCTAAAGGAGTCAGTCATGAACGACATAGATTGTCTAATAAAGTAAGAAAGCAGAAAATTCCTTGAAAGTGGAGAAAAGTATAACAATAGCTGCAACACGCAGCTTCACAATGGGTGAGATTTTGTGAAAAATAGAAGTGGTAGAGGAGTTCTGTGGATGTGAACTTACAGAGACAGAATGGACTTCAGAGATCACCTGGCAGGCAAAGACAGGGGAGCTGAGAAAGGGCAAGCGACATGTGTGGAACCTTCCTCTACACAGTGATGGTACGTGGCCAGGAGGAGGCGCTCAAGCTCTGGGAGGCTGTGAACCAGTGGAGGTTGTCTTCAGAGCTTCAACCTTTTGGATTTATTCCAGTTTCTGCAACAGACATGCACTGATCCCCTGCTGCACAGTAGGTTGACTGCTCATTATTTTCAAATCATAAAAATTATTATACATCTATCAAAACATGTTGCGCACTGTAAACATATACAACATTATGCGTCAATTAATGTCAATAAAACTGGAAAAATGTAAAGGTGTATTGTGCTATAATCAAGAAAATATGACCATTAACATATATTTGAAAACAGTAACAATTATTGACTTCTATATTTTATAATTCCATCATGGTCAAGTTTTTTAAATGATGCTTTTTTCAAAAAATATGGACTAAAACGATTTGAAGATAAATTGAATCAGTTGTTTCACCGAGATGATGTTTGGGCTGGTTTCCAATTCTGCTCTCTTTCCCACACATTCAGGGTTTTTTTTTGCATCTTGGATAGAGCGGAAGTCCCTGCCAAGGGACAGTAGGAGACAACGGAAAGGAGAAGCGATGATCGCCTAGTTCACCCATCTCAGCATCCTGTAAATCTGGGACAGCAGCAGACACGTGTAGCCAGTGACTGAACCATTCTCCTTTGGCTAAATTAGGCACTGTGCTTTTTTCAGCAAGTATTTTTATCAAATACTTATTTTTTTAGATTTATTTTTATGGAAGTGACATTGGTTTTTGACATTGTATTGGTGTCAGGTGGGTGCAGCATTATGAATTAATATCTGTATAGCCTACATCTGTTCTCCTTAAATTTAGTTTCTAGCCACTACCATATTGCCCCCTCTACCATATTTACCCACCTTTTTCCCTTTTACTTTTCAAGTGTTTGTAAATCCAGTAAGTTTCTGATGAACCATATTTTATCAAAAAATGTATGTACTGTCCAGCTTTAGGAAGATTTTAACCTCCATGTAGGTCTTCCTGGGTCTTAGTCACCCTCATTTTTTTTTTGTTTTGTTTAATTTTTTGATAGCACAGGTTTTGCAATCCTCTACAGTAAAGTAGTTTGAACCCCTAATTATGGATCTACGTTCATGCACGTGATAATGTGAGTTACTGAAGATAACTGAACCAGGGTCTGAATACAACTTAGAAGGACCTTGACTTCTAGAAACCTCAGAACTAGAGATCTTAGTCATATAGCTACATCCACAGCCTTTAAATATGACAAGTCCTGTTCTTTCCATTTTCCAAGATTGTAGTAAGTCTCCTTTATTGTCTAAATTATATAATTATTTGTATACCACATCTTTTTTTCTAGTTATTTTACTTTTTTTTCTTACAATGTTTTCATTCTTTTCTCAATAGTCCCCACAGAATTTCCACCACCAATTCACCCGTGTACCATCACCGTAGTCCCTCATGTTCTTCCCCCACCCACTTTGGTCTCCTTCCCTTCCCCTCCCCTGCAGAATGTCTCTGCTTTAGAATTTTCTCTTAATTGTTGTTTGGTTTTGTTGTGTTATTTTTTGTCTCTTGCTCCCTCATTTTGTTCCCCTACATTCCTCCCATAAGTGAAACTACCTGATATTTTTCTTTTTCCTTCTGACATTTCACTGAGCGTGATTGCTTCTAGCCCCATCCATGTTTCTGTGAATGGCATTAGTTTATCTTTTTTGATTGCTGAATAGTATTCCATTGCATATAAATACCCTCAGTCACCTATTTCTGGGCATTTGGATTGTTCCCATGTCTTGCCTATAATAACTAATGCTACAATAAACATAGGGATACAAATATCCTTTTGAATTAATGTTTTTGTGTCCTTTGTGCATATCCCATCTTCTAAACTGCCTCTAAATTCTAATAAAAATAAATAGTGCTAATAATATAAACATCAACACTCCAGCTTTTCCTCTTGCCTAGATAGCCAAACTTCCCCCATTATATGGTCTGGTTGCTTGATCATAAAACAAGTATCAAAATGTACATGGATTTATTTCTGGACTTTTGATTCCACTCCACTGATCCATGTGTCTATTTTCATGTTAATACCATGTTCTTTTTAGTATTGTTGCTTTATAGTATAGTTTAAAGTCAGCTAAAACAATGTCCATTTCTTTTTCTTTTTTTCAGGCTTGCTCTTAATAATTAAGGTCTTTTATGGTTTGATATAAATTTCAGTGTTTTTGTTCAGTTTCTTTGAAGAATAGTGTTGATATTCTAATAGAAATTGCATTGGCTTTATATGTTGCTTTAAGTCAGATAGTCATTTGGATTATGTTGCTTCTCCTCATCCATGAGCATGGGATATCTTTCCATCTACTGTCACAATCTAACTCCTTTAATAATGACTTGTAGTTCTGTTTGCTCTTTTGACACTAAAAAAAAATGTATATGCAGTGAATTTTGTGGAGTGTTTTGTAGCTGTTAAAATCTTTGTGCTTTAGCTCCTTATTAAAGTTTATTGTTTTCTTATTTA
Source organism: Galemys pyrenaicus (assembly GCA_019455555.1). Classification (NCBI taxonomy): domain Eukaryota; kingdom Metazoa; phylum Chordata; class Mammalia; order Eulipotyphla; family Talpidae; genus Galemys; species Galemys pyrenaicus. The sequence goes on along the minus strand of JAGFMF010011680.1, from coordinate 3,300,781 downwards.
TGAGCTATTTTACTCATCTGCCCATAGTTGTAAGTGGAGTATTAAAATCCCCTAGTATTATTTTATTGTTTACAATATCTTTCTTTAGTTCGATTAGCAACTGTCTTATTTAACTTCACACTCCATCATTCAGTACACATATATTTAAGAGTGTTATTTTCTTTTATTATACTAGACCCTTAATCGTAATGTAATGTCCATCTCTCTTACTGTAATTTTAAATTGGAAGTCTATTTTTCTAATATAAGCACAGCTATTCCCTGATATTTTTTATTACAATCTGCACATAAGATTTCCATCTAGCCTTTAATTATGAGTCTGTGCTTATCTTTGTTGGTAACATGAGTTTCCTGTAAATAGCAGAAGGTGATATTGAGTTTGTTTTGAAACACATTCAGCCACCTTTTTAACTGGTAAGTTCAGGCCATTTACTTTTAAGGTGATTGTTGAGATAGAGTAGTTCATTGTCATTTGCTATTTTTTCTTTGTTTTTGTTTGTTTTATCTTTTTCATTTTGAGGGTCTTTTATATTTTGTTTAGGTTTAATTTGTTGCCTTATATGCTACTTCAATTTATTTTTCTTTGAAGGTTCTGATGAAGTTGGTATTAATGTGTCCTGTTGGATGGTCAGTTCTCAGGTTTGTTATGATAGGCCACATCATAACTTTCCTCCTCTGTGTTACATAATTTAGGTGTCTATTACCTCTGCACTTGTTGTTCTGTTACTTCATCATAACCACTTCAGCACTTCTTTTAGGTAAGGCTTAACACTAACCCGATTCTTAAGTCTTAGATCCCCTTTGTATTGTAAGTCTCACTTGACTCATAGTGATATTAACCAGTTTTAGATAAAGAGTTTTTGAATTCTCATCTACACACAAATTTAATAGAGAAGATGGCACTCCTTTCAAATCTCTATTAGGTTAACAATATTAATAGAGATTCTGTATAACAGCCACCGCCATAGGATGAGTATATAAAAATATAACCAGTCCTGCACTGGCAGACATACAAAACCCCCATAGCAACAGAGATGACAGCTTGGTAACAGCAGCTGTTGCTTAATTGAAAACATTAGAAAAATATTATATTATATCTGTATTCCCTGTTTTTATGTTTATTTTCATCTCAAACAAGAAAATAACACAGGAAAAATACAAAGGAAACATGAAACAAAGCTTCAATATTAACAGAAGTAATGGGTGAACCATCGCTTCAAATTTCATTTTCTGGGGACTTACTCCACTTTTCATGTGAATGAGTACTTCCTTTTGTGTTTGAAGGGCTAGAAATTCTTCCCATGATGTTGAATTATGCTCCTAGTCAAGCCTTTAAATTTGATGAACTCAGAGGAGAAATGGAATATGTATGGCTCTCTGTGCTTGTATCTGTGTGTCAGGAAAGAGATGCTCACATTTTAAAGCGCCACTATATATACAGAGAGAGATATGAGACCCACAATCACACTGATGTGAATTAAGAGCGAATGACTTTTGACAATGTAAGTTCAGCCCTAGTAGAGTGACCTGTTGCATCAAAACAACACCAACATCCAACACCAACAATCACGGCACAATTTAAAAAGAATTGGTAAGAAAAGAAGAACACATATGTGGTTCTATGAAAGCAAAATGAATTAAGCAATGAACAACTATTTTTGTATCTCAAACTATGAAGCAAGAAGGGACCTTAGAGTTGATCTGGTTAGACACTTAAAACTTTATGTTGGTGGCAGCACAGAAAGATAAAGCAGGAGATGTGGTTTATTCCTGGGCAAGGGTTTTCTTTTCTCTAAAATCATGCCAGAGGTAATGGTCCTAATGAATTTCATGGGCCCTAAACATAGTTGGCACGAAGTCAGAATCCATCTGGCAACTGGAAATCAGGCGCCACATTTGCAAATAGAATTTCCAGTGCAGGGATGCACTGAAGATTCTCATTGCAAAATAAGTATCAAATGTTCTGTTTGATGACAGTGAACTCACAAAAGAAACACACTGTAAAATTGTAGGCTAGAGTCTAGAATCTAGCCTACAACTACAGGTATTAATTTTTTTGCAATAGAATTCAAGTCTTTTCAAGATTGATGGCATCCTATGAAAGAAAAAATGCTATTATATAAGCTCCTTGGGATCAAGAATTGTCATTTTTATTCTTATGTCCACTGTGGCACATATAGAAAAGCCTTGCATTCTACAAGTAAGTATGGCTATGAAATGGAAGTGAGATTTATATGCTAGTGAAAGATACAAAATAATAAGACATTTTCTAATTAATCAGGAATTTCAGTATGTTCTCTAACTGATTGATTTATTTCCTCAATTAATATGTAATGAGCACCGACTCAGGGTTAACCAAAGTGCTAAACTTACATTATAGTTTCCAACTTACATTGTTCTTTTATTTGAAAGCGATAAGAACATCCTTCCTCTTTCAGTGATTCCAGTTGTTCAAATTACTTTTCAATAAATAAATCAATTATTATGTCAAATGTTTTATTACATCTGACTAATGTTAGCAAAGATCATTTGAAAGAAAAGATGCATATGTAACATTAAGAGGGTCTTTCCCTCCAAAATTAACACTGCCTTTACTCATTGAGTATGTGAAGAGAAAGAAGACAAAAAGGAATTCCCCAATGTTTGACAACTAGAAACCCAGTGAAAATTATCACAGTGATCTCAACCCTTTAAATCATCTTAGAACTCTCAGCTCAGTGACAATGTCAGTAAAATTATACATGATGACATTGTTTATTAGGTAGTTTCTGAAAAAGAAAGTACCTTGTTTTAAACTGAAAGAGAGATTTTCATCCTCATTTGGCTATTCAAATTGAAGCAAAATACCCAAGTTTTAAAAAGTGGATTAAATAACTTCCAAGAAAGCTGAGCACCAGAACTTCAACATGAAGGTAGTTGATAAGCATATATTATTAGACTAATATGTGCCTTATTGGTACAAATTTGTCATTGAGCTGATATATGCCATTTCTATGACACAAAGATAATCCATTAAATACCAGAATTAAATGGAAAGAAATAGACACACACATGGATTTCTTTGGTGCGTTGATTTACTATTGATTTACTAAGGGAGAAGTTTGTTCCACCTTCATTCAACATCTTTTAGTACTTCATTTTCATGCAAACAATTGGAGGTTAAATGTTTTAAGTATCAAGATTTCTATTCAAAATCCAAATCAGTATTATAAAAATCTCAACTAAATCCTTAGCAAATGTTTTAAGAAATATATAAACATAAGTTTTATTTAAAAATCAGTGAAGGAAAATTACAATATCTTATAGACTTCCAATCTTAGAGTTGGAATGATTTCAGAAGTTAGTTGAATTTAAAATATCACTGTGTTAGACTATAGTGATGGTGACTTGGTGGTGGGAATTTTATGGGGATTACATCTGACAGGAGAAATCAACATTATCCAAAATGAATGATAATGTAAATTTGTATATATATTTAAATAAATATATTTAATAATAAAATCAAATACATGTCACTTAATGAGGGAATATCAGAGAAGATATGCTCTAATTTTATATTACTGATAAGTTGTCATATCATTTCCCATCATATGTGACTAGAAATAAAAGGTCACTATCAGTAGGCCAGCTGTAGTACATGGTAGAAGATTATGTTAATGTAGCCTCAAGAATTTAGGAAGAAATTGTATTCTAGATCCATCAAAACCTCAAGAACAAAACACTGAAGAGGTAAACATTAAAGGGACTTAATCCAAGAAGAATGCATACTATGTGATTATAACTATGTGACACTCTAGGAAAGGTCAAATTATGGAGTCAGTTGAAAAATCAATGGTTACGAGAAACTGGGGGACGTGGGGTGAGTAGGTAGAGGACAGAGATTCTAAAGCAGTGAAAATACCCTGTATGACACTCTAACGATAAATACACATAATGACACATCTGTCCATACCCATAAAAATTATAACGCCAAGAGTTGAAAGTTATCCTGATGTAAGTATTGGACTTGGTGATTATTATTTCTGAGATCAAATGAAAGACTCCTTAAATTTCTATTTATCATTCCCTCTAAATCCAAATCTAAATCTTTGTCTATCATGTGCCAAAAATGCCATCACCCATAAAATAAATACATAATCATATAGAATAAAAATTGTATATTTTTCAAAATGCATATTAGAAAATTTACATAAACATATTCATTACATACTAATCACATTATATAAATACTAAAATCCTTATGCAGCACATGGGGAACGTCTAGTGATATGAAACCAGTGCTGCATAAACCTCGTGTCATGGTGTCATAGTAGAGTATAGTTAGTATAGAGTAATATGTTGCACGGTATAGTATAAATTACATGGCATTATATTACTTTGATTACATTATGTTGGACACAACTTGGCTTGAAAAGTGGCACAAGGGTATAAGTCTCAGCACTATGAAGCATCCACAGCCAGTTCAGAACGGGTTCAATCCCCAGCCAGGGATTTGACCCACAAGGTGCAGCAGACCTCTTCTGTCTCTCCTGCTGCTCCGCCTCAGCAGTGTATTTCAGTATATCTGCCTGTTCTGCTCCCCACTGTCTCTGGTGAATCCTCTCACCTCCCCCCATTCCCACACCTCTGGCATATACCCCAGCTTTTGTATGCATAAATAAATAAATCTTTTTTTAAAAAAAAAGAAAATTAGAAATGATAATACATTAAGTTTAGTACACTAAACAAAGCTATATTTTTGTTTTTATCACTTTGCCATTTCATAACTAGAGAAATAATTTATTCATTACATAAATTAAAGCACTAGATTTAAAATAATTTTCAGTTGATGAAAGATTGAAACATTGCAAAAATTGGCAGTAAAGTAAGGTTATTAACAGTCTTACATGCTAAATTATATTATTTATGGGTATTAAAAATCTACCAAGATTTGACTAGAAATAAAAATTTCTCTTAATCCTACTGATTAAAACTTCCCCAATGCAAATATATACATAATAATCCTAAATTAAGAATTAAACCTCTTTCAGATAAATTATGCATGGAAAATATGATCAGATACATTATGTTTGAGAGTGTTCGATTATCCTGTAATCTCTGCATTTTCATTTCTAATAAGGGGTAATTCCATTTAATGTAGTGATTCTTTTCCAGTTAGAGATCTGAGTTTGCTATCACAGGGCTTACTGTAATCCCAACATTTAGGTGCAAGCATGATATGTGGTGATGGCGGTGTTGGCTACTGCAGGGAGTGGTAATAAATAAATTACTAACTCCATCATGAAATGTGCCATTTCCATTTCTGTTGGAAGGACATTAGAGTCAAAGGTGCCTTTAAAAGACACTCTCAGTTCCATTGAGATATTAACATTCAGAGCTCCCTCCTGGGGATTTCAGAGGATTGTGTGTTAAGAGGAGGTTAAATTAATTTGAAAAGCTTCAACAAACTTTTGATTGTAACTCCCTGTGGTTTTAACAAGTTGAGTAAAAGTATTTTGGAGCTACTGTCATAACACCTCTGACAGATTTGCTGTCTTTGGCATTTTAAAACTATGACTCGGGTCTTTCCCAAAGGAGGGCAGGAGGAAGGCAAGAAGGTGGGGAGGAGGATGAAGTACAGGGAGGAGTGGGGAGAGAGAGAGACAGCAGGAGGAGACCTTCATTTGCTAATCACGTATCACAGGCAGTGAAATTCCCCTGACTGGGAACCCACCAGCTGCATTTCAGAGACTTGTTTGGAGGGAGAAGGTATCACTCAAGTGAGACATTTATGAAAGATGACAGTTTGCAAATATCTCAATCTTGGACAAGTCTGCGCTCGTGACACAGAGGAGTGCAACCAAATTGTACAAGTCAGCAGCCAACATTCATTTCATCAAGCCCTGTCCAGTCTCTGCTGATGGTTTGATAATCTGGGCAGAACAGACAAGAGAAGCTTCCTTCTGCCACTTTGCCTGGAGCACTCTCAACTGTTCTAATAAATATGCGAAGAAGGAGAAAAAAGAAGAGTTGAGAAAATCTTTGTTTGCAGAGACAGTGTGAGACTAATTTTTAGCTCTTCCAAAGAGGAAGTGTGGTAATTGCAGAAATATTGGTGGCAGTGCCTGCAGGTTGACAGGAAGGTGGCAGTGGGTCTTGCCAGTGTGGAGACTTTCATCTCAGGACAAAGATCCCGTGGAAGGTCTTCTGCAGAAGAACTGATCCCACTAGATGCTCTTCCCCGTGACAGCTGTCCACAGTCCCCGGTGCACTGAGTGTAGAGAACTCTGATAGAAATAGCGTGCTTCTTCTCCAGGGGGTGAAACACTAGATGTGGCCCTGAACCAATGCTAAAATACCAAGCGAGATTTTGCATGTGTTTCTATCAAGTTGACAGACACTCTGGATGTCAGAAATGCACTGTGGGGCAAACCCCGCTGGCTTTGACATTACTATTGAATAGAGCTTGCTACCTGGCCAAGCGCTGCCCATCCCGACGTGAGTAGTTTGCCATTCAAAATGTTCATAATGTACATCTTTTAAATGTCAATGTTAAAAGTCAGGAGATTTTATGTAAAATTTTAATTTGGGGGAAAAACATCAGACTGAACAAGGTTAGGCAAAAAAGACTTTTTTTCACCTTAACCTCGAAGAACTGAAAACCACTGCCACCTTTACATGGTTCGGTCTCCATTATCTCAAACATTTTAAAAAGTCAGTCCTGAGGATCAGTGACTCTTTCTCAACCAATGTGTGTTTTCTGTCCTTTACATTCTGCTCACTCCACTCTTGTATTACCTGTTGGACTCTTGAGTTTTTGAGTTTTGACTCACTCTGTCATTTGGGGACATCGTCATCTCAGGCGCCTCTTTAAAATACTGTCAAGTCTGGTTGTTTTATATGGTTGTTGGTGAGAACTAGAGATGTGGAAATTAAAATACTTTAGACAATTTGGGGCACACACTAGATATTGGATAGATGCAAGTTTCACTCACTCTTCTCCAATTCTTTAGAAGAAAAACATTGCACAAAATGGCATCATGTTTCAAGAAGTACGTGCAGATAGATATTTGCACGAGTCTGATATTTTGAAACTTTGTGTATCCATTCATTCATTTTCACCCATTTTTCATCCATTTTTGTGCACATCAGATGTCACCCTCTTGTCCATCAAATATTTTTTTTAAAGATTTATTTATTTATGCATACAAGCACTGGGGTACAGGCCAGAGGTGTGGGGGTGGTGAGAGGATTCACCACAGAGAGCGGGGAAC
>JAGFMF010011680.1:3208695-3293457 GCA_019455555.1 Galemys pyrenaicus | reverse complement strand
GAGGTCTGCTGCACCATGTGGGTCCCCTCCCTGGCCGGCAGCAGGGATTGAACTCGTGCTGCAGTGGCTGAGGTTTGCTTCATAGTTCTCTGCTTAACCAACTGCGCCACCAGGGAGGCCCTGTCCATCAAATATTAAGCTACAGCAGTATTTGTGAGTTGGGCGCACATCAGAATTGTCCTGAAGGCTTCACTGCAAAGGAGAAACAGCCCCAGAGTTTCTAGTTCAGTAGAGAGTCTCCAAGAAAGTGCATTTCATTTTTATTTTATTAGGGCTGACATCGTAGAAGCTGAAGAGAAGTTTTGCCTTGTGTCCATCACTTCCAACAAGGAGAAGCAAGGGATAATTATTTTAACATTTGTAGCAAAGTCAAATGATTGGATCCCTGAAGTTCCTAAAGTTCTTAACACAGAATGATGTGAAGTAGATCAATGTAAGTCTTGAAAGTGCAATCACCCCAGCAGAGATTTCACCCTGAAAATGATGCGATGTCCCACATCCTCAAGAACTAAATATACATGCTAACCTTAGTCTGTTAGTATTCGTCGCAATCTTATTTTGATGGTGATGACCATTAGCTTCTCTCTATTTATAGCTATTTATATGCCATCTTTAGCCTCAGCCATCCTAACCATGTTTTCCAAAGATTCCAGTGTGATTAATTACTCAGCTACCCACAGGGTCAGAGCCTTGACCCCTTCTGACTGGCCAGGATACCAGCTTTGCCTGTGTATCACTCCAGGATAGTCAGTTGCAAATGGAGGTGAGTTTCCCTTACAGAATACACAAAATCCTGCTGTGACTGAAGCTTTCTGCATTGCTACTGAAATCAATGCCAAATTCAATTAAATGCTGTGTCCTTCCTTCCTCCCTACTTTTCACATATCAGAATCTTGCAAAATTAAAAATAAATGTGCTGCAATGCAATTCTTGTTTCAATTATTTAAAGTTCGGCTTCATTTTTCAGCCCATTTGAACAGTGTGAAGGCATCTCTAAAAGCACGCAAAACTTCTCCCGGGGCTGGCAGGCAAGAGCACAAACCCTGGCAGGAGGAAGGGCTCCGTCACTGCTTCCCAGCAACCCCTGGTGCAGAGGAATCGGAGCTATCCTGTTCCCCACCATCTCTCTTTTTTTAAAATTTTTCCTTCCATCTGGTCACCCTTTAACACAAGTCCTTACCCCCATGAAGTAGTAAATGCGACCTCAGCTTGGGCCAGTAGGTAAAACTTGCATAATTCTGTCCATATTACCAAAATAGAAAGATAACATTAAAGCTTAACATGCATAAGGCAAACAGAATAACAGAGTATTATAGAGTATTTACTCTCTACACACAAATGCAAGTTAAACCAAACTTCCCTCTTACTGCCCCTCTCCCCACCCCCAACCAAGTCCAGGGTATAAAATAAAAGATTGTTTCCCACTTAGCTTTCAGTCTTCAGAATTAATTACTTATTACTCATGACTTTTGGATAAGTACTTTTAATTACCTAAGCTTGGTTTTCTAAATGCTAAAATTAGGTAATACTAGAAATGCACATTATCCCTTTATGGAAAGAAAGCACTGAAATAAAGTAGGCAAAGTCTGGCACAGTCAGTAATTTGTACATGTAATGATCTCAGTACCTCAGTACTGGAAATGATATTTATCATCATACTAATTGATTATAGTCTTTCCTCACCCTTTGTTCCTCTTGCTACCATTAAAGGAATTAACACATCATAATATATTCTGTCTTGTCTCACTAGACCATAAGCCTTTGGAAGTCAGGGTGTTAACTCTCTTAGACATGCATTTTTTGATGCTAAAACTATCCCTAGCTCTATTTTTCCTTTGGACATATCCATATGTATCTCATACTTTTTAGCAGCTATAGAGTATTCCATGATATTAATTATTATTTACTGAAGAATTCTGCTCTTGATGGCTCTTTAAACAGCTTGCATTTTCTGTTACAAATGACACTATACAGATATATTCATCTAAGACAATTTCTTTTCACCAGAAGTACTTAGTCCAATAGTACATGAAATAAAAATTTTGATAGCTAATGCTAAAATGTGTTAAAAATATTAGTTAAATTCAACTGCCAGTTTTCCCACAATGCTATCAACTCTTTCCTGATAATTATTTTTATTTCCTTTCTTCCCAACTTCGTGTGTTGTGGGTATGTGTGTGTGTGTGTGTATATATATGTGTATCTGTTTTTTCTTATTGACTGGTGGGGAATTTTTACATAATCAGCATATGTTATCAAATTAATAGATTTCAAATATATTTTCCCAATTTGTTACTTGATTTTGAACTTGAAATTGTCCCTTTCATGAAGTTTTTCAGTGTTTATAGCAAAAATTTTAAGTCCTACCATAGATGTGTGTGGGGGAGTAATTCTAAGTTCTAATCACACTTAGAAAGATCTTCCTTATTATTAAATTATGGAACTATTTTATTCTAACAATATAATTTCAGGTTTAGTTCTTTGATTTATCTGGAATTTGTTTTGTGTACAACCTGTGTTATAAGTCTAATATTATTTATTTCATAGGGATAAAAACTGTCACAACACCAAATGTGAATAATACATATTTTTTTACACTTCTGATATGGCCCCCCCATACGTCAATTTCTTATTATTTTTTATTGACAAAATGGTTTATTATGTTCCAGTATCACCTGTTTGACAAGTTTGTGGGGGTTTTTTATTTGTTTGTTTAACTTTTTATTGACTTTTCCTTTTGTGTCACGATATTCTTATATGGATGTGGGCTTTTTTTTTAAAGATTTATTTATTCAAACAAGAGCTGGGGTACAGAGGTGCGGGAGGTGAGAGGATTCACCAGAGACAGAGTGGGGACCAGAACAGGCAGATATACTGAAATACACTGCTGAGGGAAGCAGCGGGAGAGATAGAAGAGGTCTGCTGCGCCATGTGTGTCCCCTCCCTGGCCAGGGATCAAACTCTTGCTGCTGTGCGGCGGATGCTTACAGTGCGGTACTCAACCCACTGTGCCACCAAGGATGCCCTGGATGTGGGCAATTTTTAAGAAAAACTCTAGACCTAAAATTCTAAAAATAGTCTATTGAGAGCTTTAAAGACACGGACCTTGCATATGAACAAATTAGGCAACACTGATTTTGCTCTTTTTCAGTTTTCATATGTATAAAATGGTGAAATAAATGGTACACATGTCATAAAAACACTGTCAAAATGTTACTATATGTTAGCAAATAATAGCACCTCATACACAGTTAACTATTATCATTCTTCCATCCAAAAACATGGATTATATTTTTGTTTTCTTAGATACTTAGCAAATTTTTAACATTTTTTTCACATTGCGCTCATGAACGTTTATGTTGACGTTAGTTTTATTTATAAATACTTGGTGCTGTGTTAGTCATCGGTCGACATCTCCTACTGCATATTATCAGTATATACAAGAACTAGAGATATTTTTTGTATACAGAGCTTTCTTTTTCAATTTTATCTTTTGTTAAGACTTTTTTTTAACAGCAGTTTTAGGTTTTACTCCTAAAAAATTGCACATGGGCTTTCCCGTGTCAACCTCCCTCACCAGAGTGACACACTTGTTACAACTGACAGACCTGCACTGACACGTCATAATGACCCACAATCCACAGTTCACATTAGGGGGTCACTCTTGGTGCTGCACAGTCTGTGGTTTGGGACAAATCAGCTGTGCCTCTTGTCTTTTTGTTTGGTCACTCTATCAATTTAGATTCCATTTTCTAAGTAAACATCAAATAATCTGCAGGGTTTTTTTCTTCTTTCTAATATGTAAATATATGTAAATATCTTTTTTCTTTTCTTTCTATTTTTTTTTTTTTGTTTGTTTGCTTGCTGCCTTTATTGTGGAAAGCATCTATAAGAATTGATTAAGAGTGGAGGAAACAGGTATCTGTAGCTAACTCTACTCTAGTGCTGAGTTTCACATTTACATGAGGTCTTCCAAAAACACGGTGTCAAGTCAATGAAATGAAACATCACATAAGACTTAAAGATTACTTTCAAATTAAAATCTAATACGTGGGTCTCCCTGGTGGTGCAGTCTGCCGGCCAGGGAGGGGACCCACATGGCACAGCAGACCTCTCCTGCCTCGCCCGCTGCTGCCCTCGGCAGTGTACTTCAGTCAGTCTGCCTGTTCTGCTCTCCACTCTGTCTAGTGAATCCTCTCACCTCCCGCGACTCTGACCTGTACCCCAGCTCTTGTATGCATAAATAAATAAATCTTTAAAAATAAATAAATAAATAAATATAACACGTGCTTATTGTGGAAGAAAGTAATGATGTATTTTTTTTAATTATTAGTAATGCCAGAGTTCAAAGAAAGGCACATTTGTTTACTCCGAACCAATTATTATTTGTACACACTATTTTTAAAAAATAGTTTATTCAGACACCTCAGCATTTTAAAGATTGTTAAAGATAGTGTATATGTTAATGGTCTCATTTTAATATTTCAATATCAATTAGATCAACATCCCTGTAACATTATGTTGAGTTTGTTTCTGCACTTGATAAAAATAAGTTATTCTTTTTCTTAAAAATTTTGTACTCATGATTATTTTTGTGAGATTGATTCTAGGAGCTGGAATTAACAGATTAAAGGGAATAAATTTCGTAAGACTTTTAATACATTCAGCCTAAGTGCTTTACAGGAAGAACTCTGCATACCCCTCAGTAAGACATACACTTTCCAGAAGTAAGGATTATTTTAATTGTCAGTTTAATAGGTGTAATAATTCTATTTTTATTCAGATCTCTTTACTCAGAGATTGAATATTTAATTATTGTGTTTATTACCAATATGCATTTACTAATCTGTGTTCACATCCTTGAGTTAGTTATGAAGCTTTAAAGATGTCCATATTGATTAAGTGATTTGGAGACTAAATACATTAACCCTTTGGAAAATTGGCAGCGGTTCATTTTTCCCAATTATTTTACCACCACCCATTAAAACGTGATCTTATTTTGTACTTCTCTCTTCAATTGCTTTTAAACTTTTTTAGGTTTCCTCTGTAAAGATATTTACTTCTATTTAATTTATCAGATCAATGAGCCAATGATCAATCAATTAGTAGGTATATTATGATAGTATAACTACACTTATAGATCACAAAAGATGGTCAAAACATTTTAAGAAAGTTGAAAAAATGTGTACTAATATTCCACATTCGTTTTAAAATGTAATAAATATAGTGTTATATATGGTAACATGAAAATGTTACCTATACACATCTGTATATTTATATATAGAAACAGTTTAAAATATATAATAAAAGAGCGAAAATTCAGTTGTTACATTGAAATATTGGAATCACTAATTCTTTTATTGCACTTTCTATTTTCATACATAATGGACATAAATTATTTTTCATAAAATACAAAATATTTTTAAAAACACTTCCAGGAGGTACTTTCACTATATCAGAATAAGTTTCCAGTGGACCAATCCTATTATGGATAAAATATAAACTCTGAAAAAATTGGGAAAAAGCAACTGCAAGATGACTCTGGAGAGTGAAAATCTCAGGGCACATTTTAAAAAGGATTTAAAATGTGAATGAATGGAGCTACCATATGACCCAATATCAGACGGTTTCACTTATAGGAAGAATATAGGGGAACCAAATAAGGGATTTGGAAAAAAATTAATAAAATTAAAAATAAAATTAATAGGAAACTATAGATCAGAGACATTCTGGGTGGGGGGGGGGCATCAAAACAGAGAACAAGGGACTATGGTGATGGTTCACGGGTGAATTGGGTGGGAATTTTACAAGACTACACCTGAGAGGGGAAAGTAAATATTGTACAAAAGTGAACAATGATGTAAAATATATATAAATAAGAAAATCTTTTTAAAAGTAAAGGAAAACAACATGGGATGGATTTTCTGTCTTTTGGCCTTCACACCAGAGTCATGGTGTGGTGTAGACCAACTGAAGATGTAAAAACACCCCTCTCATCTCTGGTTTGGCAAGGTAGAAACCAGGGCAAATGGAAGGCGAGAGCAGACTTGTAATAAGTGGGGTGAGGAGGAGAGCCCCAGGTAATGTGTGTGCAAACACTGTGCAGATCTCGGCAGGACCACTGAAAAATAAGTATGTGGCATCTCCCAACAGTTCAACCAGGGTTAAAAGAATAGACTTGGATCTGAGCTGCTACCAATTATGATAAGAAAAAAAAATCAACATTTTGTGTCTAATCAATTGCATGTTAAAATAAAAGCAATAGCCTCTTTTGAGGATTCCATATAAAATTTCCACAATAGGGCACCCACCATGGCCTGAAAAACAAAAATGTACTCGACAGTTGAAATATGAGGAAAATATGATCCCCTTTTCAAGAAAAAAAGACCCAACACCACGACCAATGCAGATATGAGACAAATGTAATTGTCAGACACAGAATTTAGAGCAGTTCTTCATACCGCATTCAGTGAGCTAAATGAAAATACACTAATAATAATGGAAAGTTAGGAAACAGCAGAGAGAGAAAAAGGAAATGTAAGAAAGAACTACACTGATATCTGAGAACTGAAAGGTATTCTAAAATTTTACAGTCACTGAATAGTTCAATAGCAACGTGGAGAGTATGGAGAAAAAATGATCAACTTGAAAATAAATCAATAGAAATGAGAGAACCCGACTTCCTGCTGCAGTGGGTGGAGCTAGGGGTGGAGTTCAGCAGCCACATTTGGGCTTATAACTGAGCACATGCCCGCTGGGGTTCTCTTGCTTCTGCAGCCAAGCTTGGATCCCTGTACTGCCAGGAAGCTGACTTGGAGGAGACATGGGGAAGAGACACTTGGAAGAGACAGGAATCGAAGGCTGTTCTTGGCAGAGACCATGGCAGCTGTTATCTTGACTTGCGGTTTGATTTGAAGTTTACATCACTCCTTCTGTCCAGGCTCTCTAGAACACGCCTCACCCCTTTCTCGTGGTTCCCTGCCAAGGTACTTAGATGTGTGGCAAGCTTTCAGTGGCCCTGCTTCAGGCGGAATCTGTTTGGTTGGGCATTTGCCCATGAGGGAATGGGTAATATTCAGAGTTTTATTAGGGATACCCTTTCTTCTCTTCTCTCTGCCCACAAAAACATCATTGTTTTCCTAGGAGTAGAGGAAAACTGGATGCCAATGGACACCAAGAAGTTTTATTTTTTCTGGTGTTGAATTATTACTGGAGTCGTGAGTGAAGCTGTGGTTTCACAGTTGGTTACATTCGTCAAAGTGCATTGAGTTGAAATAAATGAAGTTGATTGCACATAAATTATACTTCAAAAATTAATAAAAGTATTCTGTAGCAATATGGATACACATCATACTAGATATTAAAATATTATATATTATCTGTAAAGAAATCAGTGTTTTGGTACATGAATAAACTAACAGATGAATAGTACAAAATAGCGAATGCAAAAAGAGTTCAACTAGAAACTTGGCATCTATAAAAGTGATATCTCAAATATCGATGGAAAAAATAGAGTTTTGAATAAATGATGTTAGGATCATGGATCACCATATGGAATATAATAAAATTTGATCTGTTTCACACTTTATAGCATAATACATTCCAAATGGATATAAGTGGGTGAATTCTTCCATAACCTCAGAAGAGGAAAATATTCTATGACTCAAAATCAGTGACTACAAAGGGGAAAAAAATTCTAAATTGGACTATAAAGAAAATTTATCATCATAAAAGAAAAACACCTAAATAAAAAAAGACAAATGTCCAACCTGGGAAAATATGTGTTTTTTTTACACCAGTGAAAGATTTACATGCTTAGTACACACAGACCTGTTGAAATAGAGAAAGACCAAAAACATGATTGAAATATGAGCAAGAGTGATGAATCGCCAGTTCTCAGCAACAGAAAACCAAGTGAGCCTTAAATATATAAAGCACACCAAGCTCATCATTAAAAGAGACCATAAATTAAAACTACCCTGAAATATAGTTTCTCACCTATCAGACTAGCAAAAATCTAAATTTGACAACCCCCTTTGTTGAAGAAGCTATAAAAAACAGTACTTTCATAATTGCTGATGAAATATACAATTAAAAGTTTTAATGTAAGTTAGTATAGTAATTTTTGAACATAGTGTGGCAGTTTCTTGCAAAGCTAAACATAGGCATACTATGAAACCCAGCAATTGTGCTTCTAGGTGTTTATTGAGTAAATTCACATCCACAGGAAAAGCTGTCCATAAGTGTTCATAGTAACTCTATTCATAACTTTAACCAAACAACCAAGATGTCCTTCAGTAAGTAAGTAGATAAATGAACTGTGGTATATCCAGAAAATGGACTAGTACTCAGTGATGAAAAGAAATGATCTATCAAATCACAGAAAGATCAGGGGAACCTTTAATGCCTATTGCTAAGAGAAAGTCAATTTGAAAAACTATGAAGACCACTCATGGCCTTCTAGAAAATGACAGTTTAAAAAAATCAACGGTTGCTGGAAGTTTGGCATAGAGGAGGCAAAGCACAGGGGATATTTAGGGAAGTGAAACTGTTCTGTATGATACTGACTTATATATGTCATTATACATTTATCAAAACCCATAGAACTGTAGGACTCAGAGTGAACCCTAATGTACACTTGCGGACATTAGTTAATAATGCATCAATACTGGTTCATCTACAGCTCTACCACACTGATGCCAGATGTTACTAATCCAGGAAAGTGGGGTGGAGGTGTTAGGGGGAAAGGTAGTCCTAAATGGATTATGGGTGTGTGGACTCCAAACCCACTCCAGACCATCAGTGTTCCAGAACCACAAATCCGATAAGATGATTATCGAAGAGTGGATCACTGGGACCTGAGGGTGTAGTTAAGCAGCCAGGCTGGCTATAAAACCAGAGGTGAGCCTGGGGCTCTCTATTACTGAGGAGCCAGACCCCTTCCTTCGGGTGACATCTCTCTTCCTTCAGAGCCATCTCATTTGACTCAGAGCCAGCTCTCAACTCGCCATTGCTTAGATCTGGTAGAGTATTTGTGGATTTGTATCCTTTTCTTTTTCCCTTGGTATTATTATTATTTTATTCCCCTTCTTTCATAGAATAAAACCTGTTAATAACTTTTGCCACGTGTACCTGGAGTTGGGACTTTTTAAGTCTTCTGAGCGTGCGGGTGGAGGACCCAGTGAGGGGAACCCATTTTATATTAGGGTTGCCCTGTAACAGAGGGACTGTATGGGAGGAAACCCAGTTTTCTATGCAGTTTTTACATCAATGTAAAAATGTTCTAAAACATTAATTTGAAGGTACGTTAGGTCAAACAGTGATAAATGTTTTGGAATAAACCAAGAATAGGGATGGGAGTCAGAGCCATATGGTGGTGGGAAGGAGGCAGGTAGTGTTGGCAAGGGAACAGTGGTTTCAGAGTCAAGGAGAGACTTGAGTAGGGTTTGAAACATGCTAGGGGTCTGGGCACAGCTGTACTAACACCCGATGGGGGAAGGAGCCACTGAAGCCAAATCTCCAGGGCAAGATTGAGGAGTGTCACTGGAGCGGTCCATTGCATGGATAAAAGCCTGAAACCTGGAAGAATGAAGTGACTTACCTGGGAGCTTACCACTACAGATCAGATTGCTCAGGAGAGAAGCTGCATAGTGCAAAGGAGATATTCACATGTAAACTTTGCAAGGTTGTACACTGGGGAGACCTAATCTCCTTATCTCTTTTCAATGGAGAAGCAAATTTACATCTACATAACTTTGTTTACCCTTAATCCTCCCTAACTGACCTTTCCTGTCTCCCCTTCTGCAAGCTAAGTCCTTCTTTTTTTGGCTACTCAAGATGAAGCCTGAAGTCTTAAGGAACAGTGACTCTGTCTGCTGAGTTTCTCCTATGACCACAGGAGGTAAACACATTATTATTAAACTCCTTATTGACTTTTTATCTTACAAATCTGTCTGATGTTTGATTGTTTGCCAGTTCAGGAGAGCCCAAAGGGCTGTAGATAGACTTCCCTATGTCTGCGCTGTTTCCATGTTTTCTTTAAATGACACCTGGTTTGCTTAGATGGGGGATTTCTGGGTCCTTTCCACAACTACAGAGGGCAGGTGCCCCGCAGAAAGTAGTAGAACTGGCGAATACCTCAGGATGTGGCAAACTGCTCCAGTCCCTACATGTAAACAAAACACCCACATAGGATGCCTGCTTAAAAATACCATCAACCCAGTTTCTGTTTATATCCCAGCTCCACTATTTCCGGAAACTTGGGCGAGTTACCTAACTTGGTTTCCACTCCAGAATATAATTGCTATTTCCTAACATCACTTGGGGAAGAGGAAGCAAGCTAGTGACTGTGTGTCGTAGCAGGAGGGCACCAGGCAGGTTCTCCATGGCCCCTGCAGATGGCTAAAGGAGGGGTCTTGGAGCTCTCAGTAGCTTTTCAAGATTTTATTGATATTTTTACATTATTTGTAGTGAGGCAACCAGGTACACAGCAGGCGGGGGCGGGAGGGGGGGTTGGGGCTAGAAGGCATACAGGAGGCAAACAGGCCTCCTAGCTCCCCGCAAATCTTCATTCTCTGGACTCTCCAGTGGTTTCTCATGCCTCTGCTCTCTCTGCCTCCACTTCTGCTGCTGCTGCTTCTGCTGGCATCCCTGTGATAACACCCTTCTATGCCCAGTCTCTCAGCCCAGAGGTGCCCAACTACACATGCCCACACCCTACTCCAGGTGCCCGCCCTCAGGCATGCGTGTAGGACCACAGGGGCATCTATCATTGATGCTGATGGCAGGAGGGCAGAAAAACCTGGGAACTTCTATTTGCCCTACAGTGTGTGACCAGGATCTTGTAGTTGCACTACAGGGCAAGATTGCCGTTTTAAGAAGCTTTGAAAAGTACGGGCTTTGCTTGCTTTACTAAAGTCTGCTGTGTGAGGATGTCCTCTGCCCTTAGGGCACTCAGGCGCTCTGGGCAAGTTGAAAGGACCTAGGTTAATAGGCAGGAAGTATCAGTGGGGAGGCTTGGGGGTCAGGCCCCAAGGCCTGCACTCTGCTAGGCCCTGCGGGTCCAGGCGAGAAGACTTGGAGGGGCCCAGACTGCTGGACTCTGTTCTCCCCCTCTGAAGAAAGAAGCAGCTTCCAGCAGTTGACCTCTGAGGAGAATCCTAGGAGCTTTGCAGGTGACGGGCAGCTGCCTCTGCTTAGTCTTGCTGTGTTGTCTGGAGAGCGCGCGCAAAGACCTCGGGCCTCGTATCTCAGTCAGCTGTGGCTGCCAAAGGGCTGTTGACCGGGTCGTCCGCCATCTTCTCCGCTGCGGTCAGTCCTGGTGTTGGGGCCGTTCATCCCGCCCTTTGGACTGTTGCTGTGGGCGTCTGCGGCATCGTTTCACCAGCCCCACTGGTGAGCCCCTCCTGCTGGGCTGCCACGGTGAGTGGGATGCTGGCGTGACCCTTGGCGGGACGACTTCATCTTGGAGGAGCGGCATTTTGTTTGGACCCCTGAACATGGGGGACTGTGGGGTGAAAGAGCCGGCCTCTGGGGGCCTTAGTGACTTTGTTTGTTAAACCCCACTATTGCTGTTCCCTAGACTTCAGTGTGCCTGCAAGGGTGTGCGAAGGTGGAGAACTCACAGTGACCTGTGCTCTATCAGACTTGGTAGAGGGCTTTTGAACCCATAGGGCCCTGCATCAGGTGCAAACTGTTTAACATAGTATACCTGGCGTTGTCACCAGGCAGACGTCTAAACACTGTCACTAGGTCACAACCTCTCTCACTGTTTCTGGGTCTGGCTGCCCTCCACCACAAATGCAAACAAAAGGGTCTTTGGTGCAACAAAAGGAAAACAGTATTGTAACTAATAGGGTAGAGAGAGCAGATGGTCCAGACGCCCCGGGACTGTCGCTGGGGTCTGCAGCTCCTGGGGCAAATTCTTACCAAGCCCTCCGCACAGAGCATCTTCTCCATAAAGGGCCACTGAGGCCTGAAAGTTTGCTCAAGTCTAAGGCTCCTTCTGATGGGAACCACAGCAAAGGGGCAGACCAGTCAAGTCTGGGATGAGAGGAGCAAAATCTCTACAAATCACGTTAAAAGCTGCTGTTGTCAGCCTCCCTACAGGTCTCTCACCGACATCTCTTCCAAGTATCTCTACATGTTTGGGATTAGGAAAAACTCTCCCCCTTTGATTGAATCATTTTAACAGCAGAAAACCAACCTAAAAGTTTGTTCTGCTTAGTGTCAAATGGTTTTTGGGTGTGGTTCCTGGGAGTTGCAGAGAACAGGTCTGCTCTTGAGTAGAAGCGTCAGCATTCAACCGAGTGGTACCCAGGGACTCCAAACTAAGTTGTACATGCTGAAAATGGTGCAGAAGGAAAGGAAGCAGACTCTTAACTTGAAAGATCTTTAATAAAATTATGTATTAGGAGGGAAGAGATTATCAGTAACTCCCCCCCCCCACCTTATTCATCCCCTCATGGATGAGTATAAGCGTCCAGCCAAACAGAGTTGGCCCAAAGCGGGACCACTCAGGACTTGCCACCAACCTAAGGCACCTGCTGGGAGAGAACAAGGAAAGGGTGAGGCAAAACGTAACATAAAAGTCCATATCAAAAGTCCATAACAGCTACTGTCCCCTCTGCCAAGGGCAGCTTTCCCTCTGTTTCACTCAGATGTCTCTACATGTCTCTCCCCCATGGTCCTCCACATCCCCCCAAGCTCCTGGGTGCCAGTCCAAGCAGAGAAGCAAGGAACCCTTGTGTGTTCAATTCTTGATCAAGCCGGCTGCTTGACTCCGCCCCGAGTTCCCAGCAGCTTGTCCGAGGCTGCTGCACAGGTGGGGGCAGGGAGAAGGGCACCTCCCCTGCAGCAGGCACGCCCTGAACTTGGCATGAACACCGTCCTCCCCACCATGCTCCCCAGCTGAGGGAGAGAGGCTCCACTGCACTCAGATAACTAATAGAGACAGAGCCAGTTCAGACCATGCCATTCTCCCTTTGGGGAAGAGAAAAGAACAATGACAGGTTCACCAAGTTGCTGTAGAAACAGATGTAAATCACCTACCACGCATTTATAAACATGAGTTACCTTTCGCCAGAAATGAAAGGAGGATGCAACAACTGGACTTACAAGGGTAGACAGAAGGGGGACTGCTAATTACTCAGGAGGCCAAATAAGGGACTCAGCTCACCTGGAGGGAGACAGGTAAGCGCGAATGCATACCCACTCCTGAGGGTCTGGCCACACCTGGTGCTACCCTTCTTCCTGCAAGCACCTTTAGGGGACACACAATTAAAACATGATGTTAAAATTCATTTGGCTGTGTCATAACCCCCTGTAATATGACACAATGTAAATTTACATTTCACACTGAGCTTTAGTCTGGAAAACCGGAGGCTGAGGCACCCCTGAGTAATTAGCAGCTGATGCCATCCCGACAGGCACACAGCACTCCACGGTGGTCAGCATTTATGCCCGCTCAGAGGGCAGCTCTTTATGGAAATAGAAAAGGGGAATTGCTGCAGGCGACCAAGTGGAGCAGTATTGTTTGGAGGGGTGGAGAGGAGAGGGTTTTACACCACCAAGCAGGTGACCTCAGAGCAGAAGCCCCCCAGGCTCAGCCACGCCCAAATCCCAGTGCCCAGGACCAGCAGTGACCAATGGACACACGGAGATGAAGTTGCTGGAGCTTATTTATAGGCACCTTCCCTCTTCTTTAAACATAAACAAAAGAGAAGTCACAGCACTGATTGGCTTCATCAACAGCATATGGAATAAATTCTGCCTAATGACAGTCTGGAGGCTGTTTCGCCACCACTGGGTGCAGAGGCTGCACTTAGCTGCGGCGTCACATTTGCCAGCCCAGCCCCGGGCTCAGGGTCTATCGCGATCGCACAGATGAATGCAGTGGAGGGAGCGAGGCTGCTAATTGAAAAGGGGAGCACTTTACAAACACCATTACATGAAACGTGAGAAGTGTAACGTGGCAGGAAGCAGGCAGCACCTGGTGTCCGCGGCTAATTGTGTTGTTTGGTGGCATGTTCGACCAGCGCCTGTGCCAACCCCAGACGCTCACTCCCAGCTCGCTTGCCCTGCGGGCGCGGCTTCCCCGGACCCAGAGCTTGGATTACAGGATGGACCAGTTCCTGGCAGCATCTTCAGGACTCACGTTTCATCAAAGGAGCCCGGCTCAGCAGATGATGTACCTTCTTGGCAGAGCAGGGGAAGGAGGCACATGTCTGCTTAAAAGAGAAAAAGTGAATCAAGGAGTAGGAATCTGAGTATGTTTGAAAAAGGGGTTTTAAAAGGAAGGAAAGCAAACATGAAAGGGAATAAGGCAGGAAAAGCAAAAAGCAGAGAAGGAAAATATAAAAAGGAAGAAATTGAGCAAATGATTTTTGTGAACAAGAAAAAAATTTTAATTAGAACCAGTAGTCTCTATAAATATTCCCCGCCGTTGTTATTATTTTCACACATACGTATGGGAAATAAGACAAACGGCAGTAGACATTAATTATGTTCTCAGGGGACAGTCGTTACCTTCTCAGGTTCCTAGGGTGCTCTCTGACATCCTCCTCTTCCATTTATTCGAAACCTTAACATGAGATACATGTGTTCCTGTTCCTTACTGGAAAATTAGTGACCAATCAAAAGTTTGTATTTACAGAGAAAATGATCAGTTGCAAGGGAAATATTCCATGTAATATTTAATTAGGAGCAGTTTTTACAGACAACCTGTACAAAAATCAGAAGATCAAAATTTACACAAGGAATTACTTTGCAGTATATTTGGACTGGTCCTAATTTTCTAGTAATAAATATCCTGAAAAGGTTGCAAGTTCTGGAGAGTTGGTTTTTGGATATTTACTTTAAGATATATATTTCAATCAAAGCAGTATATATGATGGCCCCTTACATTCAAAAAGGAAAATTTTGGGAGGCAGTTTAAGCCTGCAGTTCCATTTGGAATATGTATAAGCTGTGTGACTTTATGCATGTAACTTGCCCTTTCTGCGACTCTTCAGCTGTAAACTGTGAAGAGTAACGTCCATCTTAAAAAGCAGAATGAGGTCTAGAGAAATAATATAGAAACAGCTAAGTATAGCTTCTTGCATACAACCATATGCAGTGGGCTTACTTTTAAAATTAGAAGAATTGTTGGTATTTAGGAGTAAGCTGCTAAATATCCTCTGCTTTTCAGATGACTTCTTAAAATACTCAGAAAAGTACCAAATGCATTAACACATTATTCTAAGTTTCAAGCAGCAAATGTAGATGACAGACCAGCTCTCCTTTGCCTAAGCTAATGCGCACTCTGTAAGCGGACATGAGACTTACCCCAAAGTGGCTCTACATTGAGTGCTCATCCCCAGGGATATACCATGTAGGTAACTTGATGCGTCTGTTTCTGCTGTAATTGGGAACCCGGAACGCCATCGCTGTGTGTAGAAATAGCCAGGGCTCCCCGCCATGTCAATGCGGTAGGGTCAGAATGACATTTGCAGCATAATGTTAGCCAATTAGAGGTTGGGAATATGTAGGCACTGCTCGGACCACCTGTCAGGAGCCTGGGTTGCCGACAGGAAACAGGACGCGATGATAAAGAAAAGCAAAAATCAAGGGGGAAATGCCAGTGCAAAGGCAGGGTGGGCTGGAAAACATCAGCAACCAGAAAGTCTCACGGAAAGAGAGTCGTGGATGGAGAATGGCAAAGTGATCGCCCAGTCGGCATGAGGATCCACGCTTTTGGAGAAAATTTTTCGGAGGCCCCCTGGAAGCTTAATGAGGCAATGCTACAAATCATAGCAGAGGCCAGGCAAGGTGCTAAACTAGCCCCTACCTTTGCTGCCATCAACGAAAAGAAAAGAAAAACACACACAAAACCTATGTTCTCCCTATGAGGTTTTTCAAAAATGAATTACGCCATTAAGTGCCAAGAAGAAAATTAGCTATGAGCTTTTAAATTTAAAACGATCCCCTTTTTAATTGTAAAACAGTGGCACTTAACTGCTATTCGTCCTGCTGAGACACATTGGGGAGCAGGGTCACCATAACTGTTAATAGTCACTGCTTAGTGAAAGAGCATCAAAGGACATTTTAATGTCACAGACTTTCTCAGGGAGTTTTTAAAGAAGGCTTGAATCAGCCAGCCTATGAATGAAAAGGACATGAGGGTGACAAATGTAGAAACAAATGTGATGGCAATTTTCTGCTAATCAAATCATAACTCAAGATTGATTTTTTGGCAAAAGTTTATGTCATATAGATTTCCAAGGCTGGGCGACATTTAAAAGTCAGAGTCTATATTTTCTATAGACTGGGACTTTTTAGATGATCGTCCAATAGGGAATTTTTTGTTTATTTTTGAACACAGAAGTGTAAAAGAAAGTTTCCTGCATGCGTCAGAAGGAAGGGATGTCAAAACTCAATCGGCCCCACTCTGGAAATTTTTATTGGGTGAGACTGAGTCAGTAAGCCTCAGGTAAGTGTTCAGATTTTTTAAAGGTAGAATTATATTTTTTAGAGCACATTCTGAGGAGATTTTCCTCCTTTTGCCTGAATTTGAAAATATTGAATTTGTGGCACCGTCTTCGATCTTCAACCACATTGTTGAACCAAGGTGCTCATGTTTAAGTTAAAATCCCTTATTCCAAAACCCTCAGTTACAAAGAAATGTTAAAGAGTAAATTTAACATCGAATGGATTTTTAAAAAGCAACTTTGTAGTAACCTTTATTTCAAATCAAATCATATTTTGCCTCTTTCAGATGACTATAGTTCACTGTATGAATGGACGCTTGCTAAAATAGTGTTACATATTATCATTATTTTGATTATAAGCTTAAACATTTATCTTAATTGCCTACTGCAACATTTTTTAGGATGCAATTTTTTGGCAAATAAAATATTACAGTAAATATGAAATAGAGAAAGAATTATATAAATGGGTTATTTAAGTTGTTTAAATTATTGCTTAAAAGGAGGTATTTCATTCTTTATGGCATCACTGAGGAAACTCAGGAACATCTGGAAACAGGTAGAAAACCACTGGCCTAAGAATGTCTTCATTCTTGGAGTCATATAGCAAATATCTACCAAATATATTTAGAATTAAGGAAAATCCTTGCGTATTTAGGGATTCACAACCTCAGAAAGAGACAGACATGACAACAGGAATTCTGATATGAAAAATGGTCTAACAGAGCTAAAGTTAGAGCACTGTAGACCGTGGAGGGTGAACTGAGAAACAAGAGGTGAGGAAAGGATCCCCCAGGGCGTGATTCAGGGTCCAGGACTTTGAGGGTAAACTGGTACTGGCCAGAGGGAGACTTAGGGTACTTCTTCAGGAAAAGCAAAATAAGAACAATGCAAAGATGTGGTGTTTTAGCACTCACGTGAATGCCAGGAGACCCACAAGGAAGACAGAAGCCAAACCACATTGTGCTAGCACGGGCTAAGCACTTTTATACTTTAAAACAATGGAGAAACCATAAAACCACCACTCTCAGCTGTTGGACGATAGGAGCAGATTTATTAGTCTTACTAGCTGCACTTCCAGTAGGATAGAGAAGGAACTGGAAGGGACATACAATGTAGGAGGCAGAGATCACTGGTGGAAAGCTGTGGTGGGTATTCCAGGTGAGAAATGACAAAGCCCTGAGCCCTGGCAGGAGTTGTTGACCTGGAAAGAGTGTGATCTGAGTGATTTAGTAAAGTGGAAGGGCAGGAAGAAGAGACCGCCCAAAGGGTCTCTGGACTCCTGACTTGGATGATCTTTTGGGTGAGCCACCATGCACTACTTTACTTTAACTAGGTTTACTGTCTTCTACACTGACCTAAAATATCAGCGTTGTGTTATTTAGGACACAGTGAGTCTCCTCTGGAGCCTGTTGAGATTGTCATCAAAGCATAGGTGTCCACTAGGCAACTGAATATGTAGGCCTGGAGCTGAGGAGAGAGATCTAAATTCTGATCTAAATTTCCAGAAGGAGCCTCTATTGTCCAGACCTAACCCTAGAGACCATCAGAGGAGCTGTAGGGGGTCTCTGGATGCTCTAAAATTCTTGTGAAGTCAAGCCTTCAATATGACAATGAAATAGAAAAGCTCATTACATAAAACAGCTTCTCCAAGGCGATTGATAACCCTCAAGATACTTTCTTACAGATAATAAACAGGGGTCAAGGATAGAAGTCTGTGAGTATCCTCAATATTTTAAGAAGGGATGTTGGCCTTGATGCTTCACAATGTGTGTCCATTTGAGTTTCCAAATATTCATTTTCAACAAATCTCTCTTTTCTGGACAGGCAGAGAGCTTAACTGTCACCCACAGCATCTGAATGTGCAAACCCAATGTCCTGTATTTTACCTGACATTATGAAACACAAACTTCTCCCTCTTCCTGACCTGTCACTTTGTCTGTCTTAGTCTTGCTCCACTCAAATCTGCAACTCATGAAGTTTGTACTGATTCCTTTCACCAACCCAAATGCCCCTCTCTCTTCCAAATTTCAGAAAGAATGCTTATCAGTAGGTTTCATTTTACCCTTACATAGTGCCTGACACTAAATAATCTTTTAAAATAAACATAGATCATATCTGAAGATAGTTTTTGATATGCATGTTGTGTGATTCTTTAATGATGTGTGTATATGTTTATTTGTATATAGTAGCATATACATACATATGCTAGTTAGTTGCATATATTCTGCTTACTAATCAGACTAAAACTTCATTAAAAGCAATGTCTATATTATTTTCTAAGTATAATTTTCAGGAGGATAAAGAGATAGCATCCCAAAGACTTTCACCCTCAAATTTGGAAAGCAAGTCCTGTCTCCTGCCCTGTCCACTTTTAAGATTCTAAAATGAAGAAAAATTTGCCTGCCCTATTTATGTCATGATATTATCATAAAAACTAAATGTTATAATTGATATAAATATATTTTATGAGGTGCCATAGAAAAGAGCATATTAATAAATAGGTATGAGTAAATTAACCAGAAGAGGAAATTTTAATGATAATCCATGAATTTTTATTTTGTTTTCTAAGTACATAAACTATTGTTTAAATATAGCTTAAAATAATAGATTAATGATTAATCGAATGACTTTGGGGGAGGGAACAAATGAGATCTCAGTTAAACATTTAGCAAAATCTAAACAATTAAGTTCCTAAACATGTGTGAGTGCCATGCAAACAATTATATTCAGAACAAGTTAAAAGTAATACTTCTGTAATTCTGGTTATAATAAACCCATCATTTTTTAGAAGGGGTAGAATATAAATATAACACAATTTGTTCTGAACAACTGTTTCTAGAAATTGACCTGGAATAGATTTATGGCAAATCAAAATAATTTATTGAAAACAACTTAGGGAACTCAGTTTAGAGATTCAGCTAAGTATCATTCTGGAATAAGAATAATTCACTTCAACAGCTTTTTTTAGTTTAATTTTTACATAACACTGCATCAGAATCTATGTTAAATATTCATAAAGTAGGATCTAATTTTATATGACTTTTATACACCAGTGTTGGACACTGTTTTTTAAATAATAAACATTCAGAATATACCAACCTTTGCCATAAGCACATTCAAGGGAATAGATCCAAATCTTGATTTCGTGATATAAAAATTTCATCCGTGTACCTAATTCTGGATGCTATAAAACCAAACTAAAATGTAGTCACTGGTGTTAAGGACAGAATGAAGACAGTGAATACGCATGCACCAAGGAAATCTGACCTTACCTTAGAGGGATTTGCAGAAATCAGCAGAGGATACCAGACAACCCCCAAACGCCAAGTCTATTCATGCTGGCGGCTTGGGACTTCTTGTTTACCCACCTGGACTAACCTGATTCAAAGACCACTGGGCAACCAGTCAGCTGAAAAAGCCAAATAACTCCTATATTTACTCCGTAGAAATCCCTTAGTCTGTAAGCAACTCAGAACTCAGTCCTCTGAGCCTGGAGTGTCCCAACTTGTGGTCGGAGGCCTTGCAATAAACCCATCCTTCCACTTTGTTGTCTTTTTTTTTTTTAAGATTTATTTATTTATGCATACAAGAGCTGGGGTACAGGTCAGAGTCGCGGGAGGTGAGAGGATTCACCAGACAGAGTGGGGAGCAGAACAGGCAGACTGACTGAAACACACTGTGGAGGGCAGTAGCAGGCGAGGCAGGAGAGGTCTGCTACGCCATGTGGGTCCCCTCCCTGGCCAGCAGTAGGGATCAAACTCGTGCTACAGTGGCTGCAGTTTGCTTCATAGTACATTGCTTAACCCACTGCGCCACCTTCCACTTTGTTTTCACTGGGGATGCAGAGTTTGGCTTTTTACAGCACCTTTTAGAGAGTAGCTTGGTTCAGGTGACTGAGTTAAATCACTGCTTGTTGGGATGGTTTAGAAATGAGTTGGGAAGGGGAAGGGTAGAACAGAAAGAGGGATTTTTTTTTTTTTAATCTCTTCAGAGAGGTTTACAGAAACAGAATCTCACTCGGTCCCAGGCTGTGAGCAGTTGTCCTGTGAGGGCTTTGAGAGAAGGGCCTGGTAGCTGGAACATAGACAACAAACCAGGGGAGGATGTCCTCTGGGTGTGAGCCTGAATCCACACTGTTCCTCTTTTGCCTTCACGGCCTAGGGAAGGTTCTGTGGAGTCACAGGTACAAATACACCCTCTTAGAAGAGGGAAAAAAACAGAATTACAAACACAAAATTAGTTATGAATGCCAATTTTTCTATGAAAGATGAAAAGAAATGGCAACTTTTTGAGATTTGGAAATCCAGGTCCATTTTTCTGTGGTAGCTTTAAGCACGTTGCTAAAATGCCTACAGAATGGGTCCAACAACAAGTTGATTTTTTCCTCACCTGGACAGGCCTTAAATCCTGAAAACACCTCCCAACACTCACAGAAACCCACCCACAGAGGCCCAGGAGCTTAAGATTCATGGACTGTGCAAAAATCTGCCTCCGGCACCAAGAATCAGTAATGAGCTTTGGCTGGTTACCTTTTACGGCTCCACATTCAGGCCTTCCCAGGTGGCAGACTGAGACAGTGCTCTGTGAAAAAGACAATGTCTGCACCTTTGAAATTCCAGCTTCCCGTGGAAGCTGCCCACTTCTTCCAGCTTGCCCCACTCCCTTTGGCCTGTCCTTGGCCCTGAGGAGAGAAGCCCTCGTCCTCCACTCCGTGCTGTGTAAAGTTGTCCTGCCCGTGGCTGTTGGGAAGATGCCCTCTCTGCCCCTCACAGCTTGGTCCTCATGCTCCTAATAGCACTGATCCAGGTTCTTCCAAACCCAGTAATCTGGCAAGTTTAGTCATCACTGAGGCAGTTTTCAGCCCCATGGTGGGGTTTCAGCTGAGAGGCTAAAAATTGATATTATTAACACCACCCCATTCAACAACATAATATTCTCTTAATTAGAATTTTCCTTTGATTTGATTTAGTAGTAAATCTAAAGTTTAGTTTTTAATGAAAGTACTAAATCAAGGTAGATATGTGTTAGTAGTATTCATTTCCAAATAAATCCTACTATGGCTTTAATAGCTGATGGCATTTTTGAGATTGACCAAGTAGTGTTCAAATCAGCAGGGCTTTGGTTTCCCTTTTCAAATTTAAGGTTGAGAATCCCTTCCTTTGGACATAGAGCAGTGACCGTCAATCTGAGACAA
Source organism: Galemys pyrenaicus (assembly GCA_019455555.1). Taxonomy (NCBI): domain Eukaryota; kingdom Metazoa; phylum Chordata; class Mammalia; order Eulipotyphla; family Talpidae; genus Galemys; species Galemys pyrenaicus. The sequence goes on along the minus strand of JAGFMF010011680.1, from coordinate 3,271,797 downwards.
AATGCTACTCCATTAATTCAGAAGGCACTACCAGCTTTTCTCCCTTGTGGGTGTTCATGGATATAAAAGCTATGGTTCTGAAAGTATAGCCCTACCTCTCCCAAGAATTCTTTTTTTAAAAATTTATTTATATATATTTTACAAGAATTCTTAAGGCAGGCAGCCCTAGAGGCATAGGGGATAACTCTCAGAGCTATTATGTTATCACCACTACAGTGTAAGTTCGATCCCTGGCCAGGGAGCTGACCCATATGGCGTGGCAGACCTCTCCTGTCTCCTTGCTGCTCTCCTCAGCAGTGTATTTCAGTATATCCGCCTATTCTGCTCCCCATTCTGTCTCTGGTGACCCTCTCACTGCCCACCTCCCCACACCTCTGGCCTACACCCCAGCTCTTCTATACAAAAATAAATAAATCTTAAAAAAAAGTACTTAAGACACATTCAGGAGAGGTACTAGGTAACAACTGTTTTTATGATAATAGTTTTTCGATAACACATTATTTTCCTGTGTCACTGTATAAACATTTGCATTAATAATGCCAAACCAATAGAGAAAATTGCTGGCGCCTTAGCTAAAATCCAAGCACTGACAGTGTTGTGCCAATACGTTCCTTTATGCACACAATTAGAACAAAACACATACAAGGGAATTCTAGTTTCACTTAAGAATTCATGACAAGGCAATGCAAATTATTAATTATATTTCAACTCTTGAATACCTATATTTTAATATTTCATACCAAAACATGACAAAGTGGGATGTACTCTAAAGTGTTTCTACGTAACCAGATGCTTTTGTGAGTAAAAGCACTTTTGTAATTGAGGTACAAGTTGAATGATCCATCTTTCACGAGACACCAAACTACTATTAACACAACATGGATATCTGACAGACATTTTCTTAAAAATGAATTAAGTAAAGCTATCATTTTCAAGGACAACATCTATTAGTACAATGATCTGTGAGTGATAAAATAGAGGTTTTCTAGAAAAATCTGTAAAGTTTGAAAACTTGTGATAGATAAACCATATTTCTGGTGACAGTCATCTTCGTTGTGTTTATAGACATAAAATTACAATGTTATACATCTGAAATATATGTGATGTATAAAGTCAGTTTATAAACCTCAGTAAAAATTATTTTTAAAAAAGACTTCTAATAGATTTCTTTTTCTCAAATTAAACTTTTCAATTCTTTCGATGTTTTAGTTCCGTAGAGGAAAAACAAGATGAAAATGAATTCACCAAAACTTAACTGAATTAGGTCTCTCTTCCCTCCATCAGTCAATATCAACAGTCATTTTTTAAAAAGACTTATTTATTTATGCATACAAGCACTGGGGTACAGGCCAGCGGTGTGGGGCAGTGATAGGATTCATCAGAGACAGAACTGGGAACAGAACAGGTATATCAACAGAAACATACTGATGAAAGCATAACAGGGTGGTCCCCAGGAAGGGGGAAGTTCCAAAATCCAGTTCGGACCTAAGTGGGTGAAGCTGAGCTGGGATAAGAAGATGCTGGAGAGAGGTAAGAGGAGGACGAGAGTACAGAAGGAAGGGAGGAAGAAGGAAGCAGGATGGAGAGAAGCAAGGAGGTGTGGAGGAGGCATGTGGAACAGAGGGACATGTGAAGAAACTGTGCTTGCTTTTTGGTCTTGGACTGGTTGGAATAGATGTGGGTGAGAGACCCGTGGGGAGGTTAACAATAGCAGATTTCATCTTAATTTTAATTTTGCTCTTTTCCTCCTGGATTTGTCTAACTCTTTCTAATCTTTTTCTATAGGTCTCTACTAAAAAATCCTTCCAACTTGTGGCAGGCTTTTAGGCCTTGCTTTAGGCCAATCCTATTTAGCTAAACTTTTACCCTCAAAAAAATGGGTTACTTTAAATGCTTAACTTAGTAACTATATTCTTTGTATTTTCTGTATTGTACCCTAATTGTATTAAAGTTCCTTTCTATTAAAAGTCTTAGATATTCGGCAAATGACAAAACCTATTTAGAGAGAGCAGGTTTGGGGGTTCTGGGGTGCCCCTCTCCCTGCCCTGTAATAGAGTGACTGCAGGAATGAGACGTGTTCTCTTGTGCTCTGCCTTCTCAAGTGCTGTGAGCTTGGGGGGCTCTCAGACCATTTCTGATACTCTGCTTCTGTTTTGTGGAATGAGGAAAAAACACCATTGCTGTTGGCAATCTCCATTTCTCTACAAAAGTTCATTATGAGGCTGTTAGGAAAATTCTCAAGACCTCTGTAAATATAACCAATACTTTTATAAATCATCCAAAACATGTATACACCTATCTAAGAATTTAGAGGCTCATGAAAAATTCTAGAAACAGTATACATTTGAAATATCCTAGGTTCTAGGAATTGTCTGTGTCTTAACTCTTGCAATTTTTCCTCCATCTAAATATAACCCATTTTAAAAAAAGAAAAAGTATAACACCTAACTTTAAAATAACAAACAAGTAAATAGGAATATGCTGCTGAAATCAATTGCTGAGTATCAGAATTAACTCTAGAGGAATGCCATGTTGGCTGAAATAAGATGTCTCAAGCCAAAAAAGAGTTGATGAGATAATTAGAACAAAGAGATAGAGCCAAACAGAGGTTAGAGAATTAGGGAACTAACAAGGCAGAGAAGCAGATTGTAAGGGATGAAATGGGAGGTGATCCAGTTAAGGAATGACTGAGTCATTCTACCAAAGACTTAAATGCACAGTGGAGATCTATTTGCAAATTCCAGCCCCAGGGCATGAGATCTATAATGTAACTATTTATGTTCTAGCAGGACTTTAAAATATGTGTTTAAGTTCTCAAGAGCACCATTTACCTAAGGGTAAATGGTGTCCCTGTGTAAGAATGAGTTGCATAGTTAAGAAGATGTACTATATAAATTAAAGGCACGTTTAGGATATGTGCCTAGTTTCTAAGTAAGACACAAGGCCCAGGAGAGGCCCAACCCCCAAGTGTTTGAATGGCAGCCTAAGAGGCAAAGGAGGAGCAAGACTGGATGGGACAGTAGAACAAAAGATGCTGCTGTACTCTAAAGGATTAAGGCCATTGGACTTGGAGACCTTTGTAAACTACCCAAACTTACTACCTAGCATCTAGTAATAGTGGCAGGAATGCATTTAAGAATAGCAGGGTATCATGCCAATCTGATTCAAATGTGATTCCTTAAACCCAATGTACAAGCCACTATTCCTTGATTTGACCCAAGTTAATACATCTGACAGTTGATAGAATGTCCATCAGGAAACACAAAATATTAGCAGGCAAATGAGGGGTACTCTGAGACCCCCAAACCTTGCATGCTCTGAATAGTTTCTGGCATCCATCACATAAAGACAAAGCATATTCATAGTGTAGAAGACCACCAATTAAAAAAAAAAAGACTTTAATAGAATTCATGTGCAAAAGAGAAGAGAAAGGGTATAGTTTCCCTGTGAAACACCCAAAGTTACCCATCCCTTCATGGGTAAATGTCCAGCCAATCAGGGTTGATCCAAAGCAGGGCCACTGAGTCCCAAAAGTTTGCGACCTGTCTAAGGCATCTTCTGGAGGGGAATCTTGGGGGAGGGACAGAAAAAACCAGGCAAGTCTGGAAGGACAGACACAAAATAAAAGTACAAGTCAAGACAAAGATTGTCAGTGGGTCTCTCACATCTGTGTCTTCTTCCATGTGGTGTCTTCTTCCATGTGGTGTCTAGAATCTCCCCATCAACATCACATATGTTGCAGGGAAAGTCTGGGTGTTGGCAAGAGGCATGGGAGTTGAGACATCCCAAACTTGCCTGCTGGGCAAGGCGTGGGGACTTAGTATTTTAACCTTATTAGGTGATACCCCAACAACAGAAGGTGGGTTTAAAGCTGAAAGACAATATATAAATGACTGGTTTGGCATTGATCTCTTTCTCTTATGATTCCTGCAACATATATTCAGGGGAAAATTTTTCTAGTTATGATTCACTCAAGACACCTACTGGGGAAAGAAGTTGTATAAACTCTGCTCTGGGTATATTTAGCACCAACTATTTAAAAAAACAAAAAGGAAAAGCTGACACAGACACCATTTCATGAAACAAAAGTGTTGGTGTAACTAATGATTACTCATATCATCTGTCTAAATGATTATCTCACCATTCACTCAGAAATGCAATTCATTCATTTCTAATATATATATACAATGCTGTCTTGTAGACACTAAAAATAAAACATGAAAAGACCATAGTACATTTACCTTTAGCTTTGTGTTTCATACCAGCCTTTGGACAGAAGTAACACAGTTCTGATATGAAATGAAAAAGCTGAATAAGCATACACCGGATTTCAAAGAATTCTAGTCATGAGTATCCTCCTTGAATTTTCTAACACAATTTCCTGTGTGTGAGCTTAAAATCTTTTTGTCAACAGAAAGTGAGTATTGTCTATTAAGTGAAGATGTCTGCTAGAGCTCTTGTCCTGTTAGGCTGTAAAAATGCACTTGGAAGTAAGTGAGGACATTTGTTGCCAAAGCTTACATGATTTTTATTGGAATTTCATCTCTGAGTAATTAAAAGATTGATTATGTTTTGTCAGCAATTGAGACAAAGTTTGAGTCTGATGTCAATAGAGGATTTCATTTTCCAACTCTGCTTACTTATCAGCTTTCATAGAGGAAATTTGCAAAATAACACTGAATACATGGCTGAACATCAGGTTCTTTGTGAGTGGGATGCTGACTCCTCTTTTAAGTGTCCATAAAGACCACCATTCACAATAGAAGGGAGATGCAAATAACTAAAAGAGGAAATAACTAGACTGTGTCTTTTTACCCTATGAATTGATTTCCTATTCATCTTATCATAATATTTTGAAAGAATAGGAACCAGAGATATTAGTAAAAATCAGAGAGAAGGGAAAGAAAAACAAATATATCAGACTCTTTACCAATATTGAGTTCCTTATTCATTTTTCTCCTTATTAAACAAGAATGAGAAAATAGAGAGGCCCCATCACACACACACACACACACACACTCAAGCTTATATTGCATTGGATTCTCTGCCCTGTAAGAGCAGCAGTCAAAGAGGTTCTAGCCATGAAGATATTAAAGGAGAAGTTGAGGCAGAACTAATGGAAATGTTCTTTACCAAAGGAATGGGGCTTGATAACTGAGTCTGCCTCTCTCTCCGATGTGTAATGCTACATCTGTCTTCACTTTTGGAACCTGTAGAGTGTTGTGTATGTGATTGTACAGTTAGTTCCTGCATCTGTTGTAAAGGTAACTTAATTCAAACTCTGCAGAATGAATGAATGTTTAGGGAAGAAAAACTTAAGCCCACCCTAGAGATGGAGCAGGGGAAAATATCATGTGGTGAAAATATCATCTATCACTAAGAGGGGGATGTATTAAACAACAAGCTTTTTGACCTCAGTGGCCCTGCTTTGGGCCAACCCTGTTTGGCTGGGCTTTTACCCACAAGGGGATGGGTAACTTAAAGTGCTTCATTTGGAAACTATTTTAACTATATTCTTTCTCTTCTCTCTTTTGCACACTAATTATTTTAAAGTTCTTTTCTGTTGATGGTCTTATACACAAAGAGTATGTTTGTCTTTATAAGTTGGATGACAAAAAACATTTAGAGCATGCATATTTAGGGGTCCCAGGATACCCCTCATACTGCCTGTAACATCACCACCGTGGGCATGATGTACAGATTGTGCTTCTTTATTTCTTTTGTGTTTTATTTTATTGTATAGGCTAGAGGTGCAGGGGTGAGAGAATTCACCAGAAACAGAGTGGGGAGCAAAACAGGCAGACCTACTGAAACATACTGCTGAGGGGAGCAGTGGGGAGACAGGAGAGGTCTGCTGCGGCATGTGGGTCAGCTCCCTGGCCGGGGATTTAACTCAGGCCATTGTGGTGATGGTGCTGAGACTTAAGCACTAGGACAGCAGGGAAGACCTGTGGCTCTTTATTTCTTGTCTCTCACCTATTGCAGTTTCTATGAGAGCGAGGGTTTGCTCATGAGCATGTGCCTAAAGGTGCATAGCCAAGCCTGGCGCACAGTAGGCCCTTTGTAAATATCTGCATGAAAAATAAGCTCATTAGCAGTAGCAATTCTTTTAGTTCTTATTTTTATTTTTAAATATGTGAGTAATTAACCATAAAGAAATTTAACCAAAATGGAATGCAGCAGAAGTGAGTGTAAGAATGGAGAAGATGCCCTAAAAGGAACATGTGCCCCTGGGTTCAGGAGCACACTTCAAGGGACATCTTGGGGAGAAAAAAGGAAGAAATGGAGCACTGAAACTTGTATAATGTTATAATGCAATGTTATTTCCAGAAAGGAAGAAAAGGAAGAGAACTCTTCTTTGCAAAACTGATCTTTGCCTGAAATTAACCTCATATAACAGCAGTTACACTGAGAAAGGTTTCAGGATCTATCAGAAAGTAGTTTTCTTCTGTTACTTTCACTCTAATGGTGTTTTTCAAACTATCAGGACAAACTACTACTTTGCTCTATTTACAGGGCATGGTTTTCTGTCTCCCTTCCATTCCAAAACGAAAGTCCCAGAATCTAAATGCTCATTGCCTCAATGACATCAAGTTTCTTGGAAAAAACTCAATCCACTTGTTTGGGACATTTCAGTAGGCTGAGAGGGGTATTTTATGTCTGCTCCATGATCATTAGTACGTGGGACAGTGCAGCACAGGTGAATAACAGAGGGAGGAGGACAACAGTTCTCCAAGCAAGCCAGTAGCGTCGCCCCACACTGACCTCAGCAAGGTGAGCCAGGAACCCGTGTGGTGGAGACAAAGTTCCTGACTCAGAAAAGCCCCGAGATGGAATTGTAACAGGGGTCCCCAGGAAAGGGAAGTTCCAGAATCCCGGTTTTGCCCTAAGTGGGTGAAGCTGAGCAGGAATTAAAAAAATGTTGGAAAGATGGGGAAAAAAAGACAGAAAAAAAGGAAAAAGGAAGCAGGATAAGGAGCAGCGAGAAGGCTTAAAGAAGGCATGTAAAGCAGAGGGACATGTGAAGAAACTGCGCTTGCTTTTTGGTCTTAGACTGGTTGGAACAAATGTGGGTGAGAGACCCGTGGGGAGCTTATTAATGACAGCTTTCATATTAATTTTAATTTTGCTCTTTTCCTCCCGGATTTGTCTCTTTCTGACCCTTTTCTATGAGTCTCTACTAAAAAGTGCTTTAAACTTGTGGCAGACTTTTGGGCCTTGCTTTAAGCCAATCCTATTTAAACTTTTACCCTCAAGGAACTTTAAATGCTTAATTAACTTAGTAACTATATTCTTTATCCTTTCTATATTGTACCCTAATTGTATTAAAATTCCTTTCCATTAAAAGTCTTATATGTTTATCTTAATACAACAAATAGCAAAACCCATTTTAAAAAAAGCAGGTTTGGGGGTTCTAAAGTACTCCTCCTCTGCCCTGTAACAGATCAGGGACCAGAATAACCGAGGGCGAATCTCACAGCACTTTATTTTCTTATTCAAATTTTAAAGTTTTTTTCTTGTATTTATTTCTCTCTCTCGATAGATAGTTAGTTAGTTAGATAGATAGATAGATAGATAGATAGATAGATAGATAGATAGATAGATAGATAGATAACATTCTTTTTTCATTCCTTACAGAAATTTCCTTTTCGCTATGAACTGAAATCCGCTGGTCAGAACTGCCCCTGGCCCCAGGGGCTAGTGGCATACCCACGCAGCCTACACATGGAAAGTTCTCCCACCCCTGGGAGGACACATCCCTCGCCACCCAGGCCCAGATGCCCTGAGCCGCCTATTTAAGGCACGAGGGTGCTGTCAGGCATGATGTGAGCTGGCTGAATAGTGACCTCAGTTGTGGGGTGCAAATGAGACCATGCCAGCCCCTCCCCACAAGCGGAAGTTGAGTCAACACCATCTTTGAAGCAGCAGCCTCTGTCCTGTCATAAATCTCAGAGTCAGGAATGTGAGCGCTTCCCTTTATTTACCTGCCAGGTGGCACCTGACTCCTCACCTGTCACCACGGCCCATTTGCAACCACTAACTGCTCATCTGAAAGTTTCAGATCAAGGAAGGCTCATCCTTTGCCATCCAGAGATGGTAACCCGATCTCTCCCAAAGGCAGCACATCCCTGGAGGGATGGACAGAGGCCCCACTCCTCAGGCCAGGTGTGGCTCACCTCAGGGCAACACCTACCTCACTGACCTGGCTCTCTGCTTCAGACCCTGAGCACCCAGACTGCACAGTCAACAGCCAGCGGTCCCCACCCTCAAGCACCGGGCTATTTATAACTGCGGGGCACAGGCTTGCAGAGAGCAGTGCGACACTTCCAGACAGAAGCAGCCTGCTATTTTAGCAAGCTTCTAATGAAGAGCACCCGCAGGCATCCAAGCAGACTGTCCAGCCTGGGTGGGGGAGCCGGAGAACTCAGGAAGGGGTCACAGAGATTTGGAGTGATGTGCTTGAGATTCTTCTTACCTGGGATGCCATTTAGAAGCCTTAAAGGGACTCTGCTCCTCACCCTCAGTGCACCCCCCAACCCCCAGCTGTCTTGATTAGTGGCTCTGCGTATGCTGGTCAGATCTGGGGATTAATGACGGCTAATTTGCCCGGGGTTGGTGCAGCCCAGGCAGCAGACTATGCACCACCAGCTTTCGCCGCCATATGGGCAGAAGCAGCTGTTTCAATTACTTTCAGTGCCCAGATGTGTCAGACGAGCCACCAGCCCTCTGCGGGGTACATCAGCCGCACGGCAGCTAATTGCTTCAATCGCTGTGGAAGCGTGGTGCTGGGTACTGTGAAAGGGGGTTTTGGGGACAGCCGAGTGCCAGCTGTCGTCACGGCTCACGAGGCCGGCAAGCAGAGAGGCTGGGACGCGACTCGCGCCTCCGCTCCCGGGCCGCGTGTGACACCTGAGTTGGCTGCATCTTTGTCAGGTACGCAGCTCACAAGGACAGGCAGAGGCTGGTACCATGCCTGGGGCTTTGGTGTGTCTGCCTCTCCACGGACCCTATATTCCGGAAACAAACGGGATTTGGTGCTGTGCTCTGCTGATACCAAAGAAATCAGAATCACGTGATTGCAATTAACATGCAATTTCGCCTGGTCACTTGAATCAGAAGCTTCCAGGCAGATTTTTAAAGGTTAGCGTCCCCTCCTGCCTCCCAGACAGTGATCAATGAATCAATGTATGTGTTATGTTTTCTGGTGTATCAGAATGAGGGAGACTGGACGGGAAATGAAAGGTCAGCCACACCATAGCTCCTGCCTCCTTGGTGGGAAAGACAGCAGGAAGAAGTGGAAAGAAAGACAGGTCTCCCTATTGTTTGGAGAGTGAAACTGAGAAACACGGAATAGATAGGAAGCTCTTAGCATCATAATACATCTATTTAGGAAAAGAATAAACATTTGTTTTGTGCTAATTCTATGGTAATCAGGGTGATTGTACTGTACTTAGCTACTGGTTGTTGCCATGGTTATTCCAAGCAGTTTGTAGTTATTAATGGCCTAGAATAATCCACAGCACAACTGGAGACCCTTCAGCAGAAACAGGACTTCCCTGTACTGTCCCAACAATTTGCAAGCCCCAATAAGTTTGTTTTCTCAGTTTTGTATTATGTGGCATCTGATCTGAGTTATGAAATGTTTGCTCCATCCTTTATTTCTCTGCTCTTCAAAAGCACCTTTTTCACAAAGGTCTGCAGTATAATTAACAGAGCTCAGCGCTTGTTCAAATCTATCTATTGATGAGTATATATGCAATGCAACTTAGCAAAAACAAAACTTGTATTGAAGGAGTAGGCGAGTGGTCTGCTTTTTGGAACCGTTTCTGAGTAGCCCGGCCATGAGCCTGTGGGCTGCTGACCGCAGGCTCATAAACCAGAGTTTAAACTAACATTTAAATAGTGGAGGCTAAGAGTAGAATGCCGGCACCACATGACCAGAAACTGGAAGTGGAGGTAGAAATTTTTTATATAGCCATTAAAGCAACTGTAGAAATGAAAATCCTTAGGTGCCAACTGCTACAGCAAGTATGACAGGTGCGGAGTAGAGGTGGAGATACGGAGATGGAGGCCATCGTCCTTCCAAATGTAGGCACACTCCAGAAGTCATTTATCTAACAACAGTCTCCAGTTCCACAAAGGGATAAGCCCCTCCCAAAGAGGAGAACCCACATCCGTGCAATTTCTGAGCTGGCAAAACGAAGCTCTCCTGCCTGCCTGGGACACTGCAGACGTCTCTTAACAAACCTGCCCTGCCCCTTTCAGGGGTGCTCTTTCTGCTGCCCCCCGTGTCTGTGCCAGCTTCCTTTACCTTCCTTCCCTTTTTTATAATAAACCTACCCCTTTGGGATATAACCAAAAGTCTCTGCCTTGTGGAGAAACTCACCAGGTGCTGCTGAAAGGGGAGCTCTGGTGAAACTTTTTCCAGAGGTAACCCAAGAACCCCGCTCCAAACCCAATACCTCTCCAAGCCCACATCATAAACACTGTTGTGACGGGGACTCACAACAGGTCCTCAGGACTCCTCAAGCCTTTTCCACTTTCACTTGTACTTACATGCCTGTCATGTATTTCACAGGATAGGCATGTGACATCAGGTATAATTCTTGTGACGATCACATATATGCCACATGCTGTGTGGTGTGTATGCCACGTGATGTGCACATGTACTGACATGGCATTGGCATGACCATGACATGGTATCTATGTGACCATCACACCACACCGTTACAACCACAGCAGGATTTCACATGTCATTCACATAAGTTAAGGTGACCTTTACATGATCATCCTACCATCGTATGACAATCACATGACCACCACATGATGTCACGTCACTACCACACTAGGTTTGTATGATTTGCCATGACAGTTACACCATCACCACATGGCATGCACATGGAAATCACATGACCTCAGTGACTCACGTGAATACTCGTGTACACCACATGGTATGCACATTACCATCATGTGTGTGTTGTATGACATGGACATAGCAAAGCACATGGATGTCATATGGTATGTGTGCGGCCCTCATGTCTCTGCACATAACTTTGCTGTTTTTGCTGATCTTGCAAGAATAGCAGGACCTGTGAGCATGAAACAAATACCCAAACCTACTTTAAATGATGAGAAAAATCAGCCTTTAGTAAGCCGACAGGCGTGTCAGCGCGCTGGCCCAGGAGGGCGCTTGCTCTGCTCAGAGGTAAACACTCACTGCTCGGCATGAAACTGCCGCAGGAAAAAGGCACTTCCATGCCCAGCTCATGGTTACATGAACAACATTTAAAAGGATGGGTACCCAGTTTTACTGCAGTTCTGCACCCCAATTTGTGTTACCTCATGATTCAGCAGGAAACAACCAGATTTTGCCAACTCGAACTATTTCTTAAACTTCCTTTATCCCTAAAACCATAAATATTGCCCAAGGCTGTAATCTTGGGGCTACTACTTTGAGCTTTGCCGCCCGTCTCCCTACCAGGTGAGCTGGCTGTAAAATATTTCTTTTCTCAGAAGTCAGTGGTGTGGTTGTTGGCTTCTGGGTCATCAGGCAGGCAGTGGGCACGACTGACCCACGACAGCAGCTGCTCATAGGGGCATCGGGGTGAGAGTGTGGTGGCTGCTTTGAAGTCCTCCGCATGTGTCTGGGGTGAGGGTGAGCGAGTGGGGAGGGAAAGGGTTCTACTTGGAATAAGTAAATATGTTGGATTGTCTTGGTATTAATTCCTGACATTTTTTAAAAAGGAATATGAAATAAAACCCTTTTAGTTCACTAGCCTTATCTTCTATTTTGTTAGGATATATAGAATATTAAAAACACTGAAATCAGAAATGTTCTTCTTTTTAATACCTCTTTTGAAAACTGAAAGCAGCGCTGATGAGAGTGTTACCCAGATCTTTTAGTCTGTTTCTGAACAGCGTGTTGAAAAGCGTAACTTACTCTATAAGAGAGGCCCTCAAACTGTCATTCATAGGTGGTTACAGGAAGATTTTCTCCTTCCTCTCTGTGCTCAGTCTCCATGTCAGAGCTCAGTGTATGTGTGGAAGCTGTAGAGGTTGTTCCTTTCTTGAGGCACGCCAACACTCTCCTGGGAAAACCCTACCTTCATCTGACTGGGGAGTAAACTATGAACTAGAAATGATCCTATTATCAGTCACATGTTTGGGGCCTGGGGGAGGGTATATTCATTTAGGTGAGAGTTGCTCTGAAAAACAGTGCCCTCTACTATAGCAGGAAAATCAAAACTGGCAATATCACCAAGCTCTGGACTCACTCATCCAGAACCTTCTAAAGAGGTAGAATCCAAAAATAACCATTATGCACATTAGTGGTGCTTTTCTGCTGGAATCTGGTAGAAGTATTAAAAACACAAATGAAAAGTCAATCCCTGGGGTCTCATCCCAGGCCAATTAAGTGAGACTCTCTGGAGGGTGGGCACCCCATATTAATAGTGTTTAAAAGCCCTTCAGGAGAAATTAGAGAAAAGATTAATTAGGTTGTCCATCACTTTGACTTTTCATGAAATAATAAAATTTTGTATTAGACAGATCCATGTTCAGATCTCAGCATTTTTACTATTATTAATAATTGTTATCTGTTAATAGTAATAATAACATTTAACAATTGCTGAGTTTGTAGTAATCACTATATGAAATTATCCATATAGAGCTGCTTCTCAATACCTTAAGAAATTCTAAAAACCAAATTCTAAGGTTATTCCCATTTTCCAGACGAAGAAATGATAACTGTGAGAAGTTAAGTAAAATGCCAGACAACCCTGTCACTAATTTCTTCTCCTTTTTCCCTACCTTTATAATTTTTTTCATTTCACAATATTGTACAAACATTGCGTCACCTTCGTGTTATCTTTGTGGCTGGTTTTGCTCCGTATACTTCCCTCCTGATCCTTCCAAGGTGTCGTCGTGCCGCTAGTTGATTCATCTGTATCACTGAGACCATGGCTTGAGTGTGCCATTTTGTTTCACCATTCACTCTTAGAGAGCATTTGATTTACTTCCTGAGCTGAGCTGCAATGAATCAAGCTGCCGCGGAGATTCATGCATGAGTTTTTCTCTACTCTGCTAGAAGTGCCCAAAGTATAACTGCTAAGTCGTATGGTGAACACGTTTGCTTTCCTAGGAAACTGACAAACTTTTCCATAGAATTCGGGCCATTTTACGTTACCACTAGCCATGTGTGCATGACGCCATTTCTCCACACCTTCAACTGCATTTGGTGTCACCGTTATTTTTGTAGTTTAGTCATTCTGAATGGTGTGTGATATCATCACTTTGGGGTTTGAATTTGCATTTCCCTGATGGCTAATGATGTTAATTGTCTTTTGCTGGCTTATTCACTGTCTGCATATCCTTTTCAATGAATTGCCTATTTATGTCTTGTGCATTTTAATTGGATTATTTGTTTTTATAGTTCGGTTTTATACGTTGTTGATATATTCTCAATATAAATTCTTCACATATGGTTTGGAAATATTTTTTCTCAGTCTTTGGCTTGTCTTTTCTTTCTTTTCACAGAGTCTTTCTCAAAATAGAAGTTTTTAATTTTGCTAAGTCCAATGTATCACCTGTGGAGCATGCTTTTAGTGTCAACAAGAGCTGCAAACTTTGAGATGTGACTTTGCTCAGACTGCTCAAACTCTCTAGGCCCTGAATTTTTATATTTCAATTTTTATACACCAAGATCTACCTTATAAGTAATAGGGAGATCAAGTTAAATAGATGACACAAAGTTTGTGGTGTGGTGCTTGACATGCCGTGAGTAAACACGAGTTGTTATTATTATACAGAATCATCATGTGACAGCCATGCTAGAGAAAGTCTCCCTCACTTGATTCCTTTACATGTTCCTTCATAGTACTTGTAGCAGGTTTTTCAATTCGTGAAGCTCCTTCAGTAACTTGAATATCAAAGCAATACTTAAGTAACTTATTATATAGATGAGGACACTTAGATACACATCCTTAAAAGAGCTTAACCATGTTCATTCAAATTTTGGGTCATAGATGCATAGTACACACCCACTTCCTATGGCCCAAATCTGGCATTGTTATAATTGCACATCTTCCCTCTTGGACTTCCTTTAAAATTGAGTGACTATTTTAACAGAGTCATGTTCACATTAAACAATAGTCTCAGTTCCAAAGACTAACTCATGAGATAAGATTTTACTCCCTAACTCTTCCTCAATTACAAATGAATATCAGCAAACTAAAAAATATTGACAATTTCCAAAGCTAGGAAAGATTGATGATTTCTTTGTATGTGTATGTGTGTGTTTACAACTTAATGAAATATTATTTATCTGGTTTTTTGTGTGCCTGCAGCTTTATTTGAATGCTTTCCTTTCGATCAACTCAGTTTGGCTAGAAGATCACTAACTTTTGTATGGACAAGGAGAATCACATTATTAGAATGCTAAGATGTAATGTAAGATGCTAAGATGCAGTACCAAGAGGGACAAAGATAGTGTACTTAAAGATGACAACATAAACTATTTAATCTGTTAATTAAACTAAATTAAATAGTTCTACTACAGTCCACCCCTTGCCTTCCCTGTAGACTTGCATTCTGCCCTATATGTATGGAACATTTTATAATACCCTGACAAATGTAATAGAACTTTAACATCTTATATGAGTATTTTCCCTTTCTTTCAAGTATTGGATAATTTTCCTTAATATCACGTACTACCACAAGTACATTTATTTCCAGCCCTTCCAAATAGGAATGATCTAAATGCAAAATAGCTAGTTTACCCAGAGGCAATTTCATAGGCCCACTCTTTCCTCTCAGAGGTATTTCTATTCCTTGTATAGCTTAGCATCAGTCAATCTACATATAGCCCCTTAAGCATATGAAATATATGACCTGAATTTTAAATTAATTAAGTCCAGAACATTTGATGTACAATGGTGTGGGAAAAACAGAAGCAACTTCAGTTTAAAAAAGTTAAAACTCTCATTTCAAAAAAGAAAAGAGCACCAAATTCTGTTCACTGTAACACTGTACGTTATTCCCTTTTAAATAATGAAAATTAAAATAAAATATGTGCTCAAAAAAGTCTTTGAGTATCCATTAGTTGATTCACTTTTGTTAGAGGAAAATGTATTCTCTCCCCAACCAACCTGGTTTTCCCAATCTTTTCCCAGTGTGATATTTTCCACACTCATTTATCATTCAAGACACCAAAAGGAAAATGGGGAGAATCCTCTGGTAAAAAGTGCACTCTTTTTGTAGTTATAGTTGGTGTAAGTACATGTACTTAGGGTAGTCTTAAGGAACGGTTTAAGTAATATCCCTAGACCACCAACATGTGAATCCATGAAGGTTAAAAATTATAAAAGACATAACTCAGGTTTACTAAATCTCTGATGTGCAGCTTGGCATCAGGGTTTTACTTTAATTCCTGGGTAATTCTGGTAGACAATAAAATTTGAGTCAGGTTAATCAATTCAAGCCTTTCTGGTTAAACCTGAGTCTACTGAGTATCTATTTAAAAATGATGTTTTCTTTGAACCTTGCCAATAATCAAATACATATCTGGGTTTTGAATTTTATGTTCAGTTTCTTAGTCTCAGAATTAGACTCAATTTGGGGTACAATTAAGGGGAAAAACATTTCTAGACTATGAAGCAAAGAGCTGATCTGGGCTCATGAGAGTACCAGGGGTCTATGCAAGGAATTAACAAGACAGATGCTTGTATGTCTCATGATGACTCTGATTTTCTATGATCCTTGTGGTTCTTTCCGGAATATCCCTATTCAAATTTGAAGATTCCAAGGCTTTCAAATCAGTGTTTTACCTTTTAGATAATCCACATTTTTTTTGATGTTCAACGAAGTCCATTAACTTCATAAAGTTCTTTAATTTATACAAATTTTGTGTTTTGATAACCAAAATAGTCCAACACTTACAAGTAGAACAAACAAATAGAAGGAGTAGAGTGATATTCATAATCAAGTTAGGGAACTGTCTGACAGGCATGCCTGAGGATAATCTGGCCATTTACTATTATATAGGGCCTGTAAGTTTTACAATTTTTTAAAGATTGACATGCATTTGTAGAAAATTGATAAACTATGAACAGTTTTTGGGTCATTGCAATGCAAATGATTGCTCAACAGCAATGCAAATGGCTTCTATCTCATAATGATGAAAATGCTTTCTGTTCAGTAAAAATATGACCCAAAAGGTTAAAATTTAATTGCTCTGTAGGATATCGATCATTGTATATCTACCTTCATAATACATATCTAACAGCTGAATTTATAGGTATCATTCTCACAACTTCACTGGAGAAAAAATAAAAGCTTTGCTACATGACCACAATGTACTTACACCAGTCTTGCCTCTTTTTTGTTTGCTTTCAAATTGGCCAGTTTCACTGGAGCTTTCCTGTAGCACCTGACGGAAGACCAGGAGTAGCTGGCACCTTCACTATCTCCATATTTTTATACCAAGTTGCCTAAAGCTACAGACTTCATGGGCATATGGTCTGAGTCCCAAGGGACTACAGGCAATAGTTGAACCAACTGCTCAGCTATGGCATAATGAAGACAAAGCCAACTTCCCACGTGAGACAGAAGGATTCTTACTGCATGCAACCCCACCTGAGCTAAGCTAATTCCACATTTTAGGGTCTGTCTCTAAAATATCCTACTTTGCTCTGGCTTTTTTTCAGTGAGAGAACCCAACAACAGCCATGTTGGAGACACTGGCTTATGAAAACCAAATACTGACCACATCAGTGGGGTACACAGCTTCAATTTAGGAGCAACTGGAAGAGACACAGATCATACCACTCAATTCTTGTCCCGTTTCTGTCTTTCACACACATACACACTCACACAACATACACACACACCTCTGCTTCTCTGACACGTTGTTCTTCCCTCTCCCCACGATAATAAACAGTCTCCATAAAGTGGCTGTCAGTAGTTCACACTTATTTATGTCATTCAGTTCCTTCCATCAGAGAAGAATGGCCTCTCTCTCTCTAAGTTCTAGTTTAAAAAAGTGAAGCAGGCACAGAAGACTGTATTTGGCCAGGGTGAGGCTCCCACTTCTAATGTGGCGACGTTCCCGGAGTTTATGGAAGTGCTCATGGTAACCATGGGGTTCAGGGGGTCACCACCATGCAGAATGGGCTCCTGTACTGAGTGGCTGGAAAGTGGGCCCAGTCATTCCCCTTGGAAGCCAGAGGCAAGACAGGGAAGCAGGAGGAGCCCACTGCAGGAGAGATCCTTGAGAACACGGACACTCAAGGGACCTGTTGAGAAGGCTAAATGAACTCTGGGTATTTAGCCCTGGGGTCCAACTCTATGTGTGAGCAATTTGGGGTTCCAGGCTCAGCCCTGACACAAGTAGGGTGCCCAAGGCTATTGTTCCCCTGAACTCAGTTTCCTCATCTTGTCTGTAATGATCTCACCCCAGCAGCTGTCTTTTGGGACTCAGGAGGTAACTCAGGTAGCATATCAAGCCCACCCTGGCAGAACTCACATTCGCTAAACACTAGCAGTCATTTCATCTAGAAAAGAAAAGCTTAGGGAGGGAGACACGAGAACTGCCTTCACATTTTTAAAAGCCTGTCACATGCACGCAGACTTCAACTTTTCTGTGTACTCTGGAGCATAGAGCTCTGTCAAGAAGTTACAAGACAGTGAGTTTTACTTCAATAAAAGAAAAAGAAATACAGATTGAAAGCATAAATGGACTGGGGAAAACTGAGTAAATTTCTCCAAAGATTTTTCAAGCAAATCTTGACTTTCTCGGTCCCAGGGATAACGTAAGGATGGTGAGTCATTTGAAGGTTAGCGTAGAGGGTATCCCAATGGGCCCCATCTCTGAAGGTCTGTGCCTCTGTCACCAGGCAGTGAAGGACATTCAGACCCATGCCAGAGATGATGCCACCATGTTCGCATCTGCAGGCAGCCAGTCCAGGGGAGCTCCCCACACTGTGACCCCACTGCACAGCACCGTTGCTAAGTATCGAAAGTACTAAATTTGTATTTCTGCTTTGCCCAGGGAGTTATAACCTATTGTACAATCTAAAGAATAAAGGTGCATTGTTTAGAAGTAATCTGTCACATTTTTCGCTGTTTGAAATCATTCCTCATTCCACAACATTATATTTTTCTTAGGGTAGTAGCAAGATGAAGCATGTTTTATAATGTGCATTAATGAAAAGTCAATTCCTAGAGAACTAGTTAGGCTTCTATCTACTCCAGAGGCTTGGGGATGAGGAATAGGGGAAATGTTAAGGGAGAGAGGGTGGGGAATGTGGTGACTGGGTTGGGAGTCAAGGCCTAGAAAGTGATAGAAGGTTCCCTGGCACCATCCCTAGCCCTGCCAATGGCCCTAGCTGTGTGCCCTTGGTCAGCTCTTTTTCCTCCAGCTCCAGATCCTGTCTTTGGAGCCTAATCTCCTCTCCCTAAGATGCTTGTTTTGACTTCCAACCTTTCTCTCCAGTGATGTTTCCTGTGGGGATTCCAGAGGAAGCACAGAGGACCTCTGTGTCTGATCCTGTTAGTCTCTCAGCTGGGAGTGTAAAATATGATGGCAACCACATCACACTGCCACTAATACATCAACATCTACCATTCCAATATCGTATCCTATATCAGAGAGGCACTATACATGCCATCTTCAAAAAGACAAGGTATCTGAATATTTACTCCTCTCTTTCAGAAGATTCCATATGTCCTCTGTGTACTTTCTTTTCCTTCCCAGCTGCCTGCAAGAGTATATGGAATGCAAAGTCCTGTTGAGGCTGAGACATGGTCTATTGGTCGAAATGAGACCACGAGGACAGTGGCTCAGTTTATTCCAGACACAGAGGGCTTTGGGAAGCCAAGTGGAATTTAGTCTCAAACTATTATAATAATTATAATAATTTGGGAGTGCCCAGAATAGTCGCCACATTTCTAACTGAAAAACTACCAAAGCTCCCACACCAATTCAGGTCTCCTAGTCCTGAATAATAGGAGTTCCAGAGTAAAAAGAGGAACTTTTATTACTCTCCAAGCTGACAAACAGGACACTGCCATTTACCTGGCTGCACTTGTTCTGTATCACCATAACCCATGCCCTCTGAGTCATGTGCCAAAGCCCAATCCAATATGAGGACTTCTCTGGGCAAGCTTTCTGGCTTCCTTCTGCCCTCCCTCCAATTTTCCAAGGGCAGAGCCCTCTAGAAAGTTTCTGCATATCTTCACAACTCTGTAACTGGGCCAATTTGACCCCATTTTGACAATGGTGCCTGTTATGCCCTTTCTTTATCTGTTGCCCTTGTCCTGCGAGTCATTTCTTCCTTGGCTGATTATCAGTGGACACCCGTCCCCTTCCAGCAAACACCATTCCTATAAATGATTCTGAAATACTGGTGTGCTGCACTGACAGCTCACAGGATCACTTGAAAAACCACAGTAATTTCAACAGACAGATGGGGGCACATATCAGCAAAGTAGCAGACAAGTGGACCCCCACAGCCCACCCGTATCCTGGACATGTTGCTCTGTGCCCTGCTGGCACCACAGCAAAGAGAGATGGTGTAGGGTAAATGGAAGAGTAATCAGGCTTTTCCGCCCTCCACCATTGGTGTGATGAGGGACACCTGCGGTCCTGCACGCGGGCCTGAGTGGGCGTGCGCAAGCGGGTGCACCTGGGCTCAGACACGGGAGTATAAGGGCGGTGTCATGAGGACGCCACTAGGAAAGAAGGAGAGAGACCAGAGGGCAGAGTAAGAGAAGAGACAAAGAAGAGAGAGAGAGAAAGAAAGAAAGGCAGAAGCAGCAGCAGCAGCCCAGAGAGTGAAGATGCGCCCGGGGCTAGGAGGCTGCCAGCCTCCCGGCCCGACCCCTCTGCCTGCCGGGTACCTGTCGCCTCTGATATAATGGTGCCATAAAAGCCTAAAAAAGCCACTGAGGCCTCCAGGACTCCTCCTTGACCCGCCTGCCGGAGTCATCGGGAACTTGCTCTGCGCCCTGCTGGCACCACAGCTGGGCATCCCCAAGGGCAGTTGGATGATATCGGAAGCCATCTAGGAGGTGGGGCCTCATTTTATAAGCTTCCAGGGGAACATGCAAAAGAAATATACCAAGTTGTAAGGAACTGCGAGATCCGGAAGAACCCTTTTCCATCCTGATCCATTTCCAAAACGCAGCTGTAGAACCGAGATCACCTTTTAATTAGTAAAGCTAAAGAGGCTTCAGTTATATGTGCAGTTCTCGATTTCGAAATACTTGATGCTGACTGTTAGAAAAGTAAAAGTGGCCTTGAGGAGAAACTTACACCAAGGACAGAATGACAAATAGGGGAGGCACGCTCACCAGGCTTAGGAATATGATTTAACAAAAAAAATCTGTCAAATTTCCTGAAAACCTGGTGGCAAAGGGAGATTGTCAGTAAAAAGGATTCAAATGACAGTAGAACCTTTTCTAGTGCTGGTGCCTGGGGACAGGGAGAAAGTGCCTTTGCTGGCAGAGGAGAGCTTTGTCCATATGGGGCCGTAGTTCCCAGAGTCTCAAGACAGCTCAGAGAATGATTTTCTCTCTATTAAAGGTTGTTAATCAAATGGTGGCCCAAATGTAATTTTATTTCAGATTTCTTTAGAAAAAACTCCCAGATAAACAAACTCACAAACTAGGGGTGTGAGGGGCCCGGCAGGTATGGCAAAGGCCATACTGGGCCACCCAGCGTCCATGCTGCCATCTCAGAGTCACAGTGCTGCTGGGAAGGTAAATGAGGTGACAGGAGGGTACGCATCATCCACAGAACCCCTGCAGAAAACGGGGAACCGTGAAGTCATGCCTTTGTCCATTGTCCAAACAAAAGGTATTCCTGGGCTGTGTTCTGTGTGCACTGGCTGGCAGTGAAGGGTGGGCACTGCACCTGCACAGCTGGAGTTCACAGCCCAGAGGGGCGGGACCAGCGGTGACCTCCATGTCATGACATGAGCACTGTGTCCCAAACGACCACATGGCGACCCCTAAAGCAATGCAAGATTCTCAGGGAAAGTAGACTCTGCAATTTGAAACTGAGACTGTTAGGCGGTGTCTTTGGAAGAGAGAAAGGGGGATCCAGACACCTGCAGGAATGTAAGCGCCTTTGTGCATTATAAGAACTTTGAGGGATTCAGAAAGGAAGATCTGGAATAAGAAGGGGAGGGAGGCCAGATGAAATGGACATTTGGGAGCTACAGTGGAGAATCTGGACTTCCCAAGACTAGAAATAAGGAGAGGAGGTTAATACTTCTTCCCTGTTACTCAACATACACTTGACACTTGGGCAGGAAATTTGCATATTACACAGAGCTCTATTCTCCTATTCTCTTCTCCATAATGAATAAATTATCAAGGGCAATTGTGTGTCCCTCATGAGCTTATACTGCTTAAACTTCTTAGTCCTTAGTATTCAAGTGAATTTTCCATTGTCTAGTGGGTCTGAAAAAGAACTGAACTGTGGTTTCTTGAAATTAACTCTTCTTTGAAGACGTAAAACAGGGACCCACAGAATCCGTAGTATTTGGTTTTCCATTTCTGTTTCTTATATAAAGTCGTCAATTTACTTTGTTTCTGAAATGCTATTTTATGAAACCACAGGTTTATTAATGAACACCGATGCCAGTTATGTACACGATTATTGTATAATCAAATGCATATTTATATTAAAATTCCATTAAAACAACTTTTTTTGATTTTTAATAAGACCATTGAATATCAATGTTTTAATATCAATTATGTTTTTCCACCATGGAATTTATATGAATCCCTCCAACTGTAGAAATCTTGGAGATTGGCCACTTTATACCCCTGAAGGTGATGTAGTATAGAGTTTATAGCATGAGCACTGACACTAGTTTGAATTCTGTCTCCACTGTGTGATGTTGGGTGAGATGCTCAACTTCTCTGTTCTTCGGTGTCCTCAGGAAGAAACAGTGGGAACTCATAGGTGATTGTAAAAATTGCATGAGACAATCACGTAGTCTTCCAAACAAAGCCTGGGAGAGAGTAAGTTTTAAGGTAGGTTGACATTCACTATTTATATTAATTATTATCTCTTTGCCAGGCTTATATAGTATTACTGAAGGATAATATATTTTCATGAGCAAATTTTCTAATGATTAAAGTTTGACACTCTGAGCTGCTAAACACACTCATTTTAGAATATTTGGGGTTGAAATTCTTATTAACTGTGAAATCTCTTATTAACATATCAAAATAATTGCAATTGCCTATAGGAATCATTATAGTGACTATCAAATCTTGCATTAAGCTGCAACAAGCACGTACTCAGAGAGACAGTTTGCCCTGACACTAAATGATCCTAGAATATTCCTTCTCCAGGATTATTTCTTAATAAAAATATTGTTGCTGGTTTTGGACCCTATCTCATGGCAGAGTATCAGTCGGTAACCCATGTGCTTATCAACGTACCTGCCTGTAGGAACCCACAAAACTTTTTTCTTAACGTTAATATGTTAATGAATTAGAAAGCCAGAGAAACAAACTTGCTGAGTATTAAAAGTAAGGGGAAACTCAAGGAAAATCTTTGCAATAAGTCAAGTGTATGTACTTTGTGCTGCAAATTTTATGTTTTCTACTTTCTCCTCCAAAATCCCTACCATCTTCATTTGGAATAACTTGTTTAGTGTATACTAAGAGAAACATGGCCCTTCATTCATACTGAGAAAAGTAACACTTCATGCACTCAGGAAGAATGGGGAAAGTCAAACACTTACTTACCTATTCGAATCTAATCCTCACTTTACTGTGCAAAGACTTTTGCAATGTTTAAGACAAACTTTGAAGACTCACTTCAAAGTGGAATAATGGTATCAGCAATATGATTTAAGTACATTTATAAAAAGAGCCAGCTTTGTCTAACTCGATATAGCAACAACAAACTTTTTTTGGATTACATTTTCCTTCCATGTGATCATCTGCTGAAGTGTGAGAACCACATTTGATTATTCAAATTGAATGATGATCATCGTTACCTTTGAGTTAGTGGAAGCAGAAGTAATGTACATATCATTCCCTCCTCGAAGGAAAGATCTGTGTTTCACTAAAAGCCCATGTGTATAGCTGGTTTGATGAGGCACCAGAAGGTCACACTGCATGTGTCGGTGGTGACTCAGGTGGTCTCTGTCTCCTGAAAGGACCTGCCGCCTTATGTGATGTGGGCTTGTGCCTGTTTTAATAACAAAAACAGATAATGTGCTCTGGGTGAATTACTAGTTCTAGGGCTGGGTTAATAGCAGTAACTGCAGATGTAATAAACTGTCAAGTTGGGTGGTTAAAGGTTTGCTCGAGAGGTCAAAATTTGATGGTAAGTCCACAGATTTAAAAATGAGACATCTCAAATATTATTTCTACTTTCAGAAACTGAACAACTCATTCAGTTCACTGAGGGAACGCAAAAATTCCAGCAGCAAGTTGGAGTAGTGCAGTACTGTTTTAGCTGTTGGAGCTTTCTCATCACTAAGAAACATGAATTCAAATAGTATTTTAGCCAAATAAGCATCAAGGAAGGAGTGTAATGGTTAGAACTGTGCACAGTGAAAAGTCTAGAACAGAAGGCAAACGGAAGCGCTAAAGGATTCAGCTGAACCTGGACTCTGGGCAGGCAGGATACTCCCAGCGCAGGTGACAGGCTGAGTGTGGAGGGTTCAGTTACTCATTTTGTTTATTTATTCATTCACGTGTTTGCTGCCCTGCTATCACACAGGCGCTGTGCTGTGTTGAAGGAAGAAAGACACATAAGTTCAGTCTTTGCTCTGAAGAAATATACAGCTTATTAAGCTGATAAATTAGAATAAATGGACAGACCCGTAAGTAGCCCACACCAGACCAGTGAGACCCAGGACTGTGCAAGAAAAGGGAGGAGAAGTTAGTGAGCATTTCTGATGGAGACTTAAACCAAGGTGGAACAAGCAATCAAAAAACTTTTACTTCTAGAAGAAAGAGGATAATTTTATATATTTGTAAATGGGGAAGGGTATTTACCTGGCAGTTAGTTACTTGAGCGTAGTCACTAAGTGACCAATATAAACTCATTAATGCTTCAAAACAACTCTATGAGGCAGGTACTGTTACTTCCCCCCAGGCAACCTGGTTGCCATGTTCCCGCCTGCAAAGATCTCTGACTTGAAAGAAGACTGCCCTCTGCCTCTGTGTCCCAGTTCCCCTCTTCCCCGCCCCCACCTCCTGGTGCAGGAAGTGAGCTCATAACCACTGTGTGAAAGCTTCAAGCTCAGCGGCCCCAGCACACAGGCTGGCGTCCAGGAGGAGCACCCCTCCGACGGTTCCATTTTCTGTTGAACAGGAGCCAGGCTCAACCCTTGCTGATCCAATGCTGGTGAATCAAATCCAAGGGAGTAACTGGCAAAAATAGGGTGAGATTCCAAGAGAGCGCATAGGCTCATTATTTCTCTCAGCTGCAATGTATGGAGAGCCCTACCTAGACCCGTGCATCCATCTAATCGATATTTATTTGGTAACCACTTGGTGTCAGACACCGCTCTCACGATGGAAGGAACTATAGCAGAAAACTAACAGGAGCTTTTAGTGATAAGCAAGCAACTGAGTTAATTACAGATGGTCATCCCCATCTATGAGAGATGGGGAGGTGGCCAATGAGTAGGAAACCCAGTTCTTCTTGAGGAGGTGACATTTGAATGAAGAACTGAAGATTTAAAAGGACACAGTTGTTCAGTGGAGTAAGGAGGGAAAGGCATTTTCTGAAGAGGGAACATCAGGTGCAAAGGTCCAGATGTGGGGAGACCCTGGCAGCCTCACTGAGAAGGAAGGAGCAGGGTGTGGGGGAAAGAGGTAAGGGTTCCCAATGAAGGACCCTGTGCCCATGTCAAGGAGTTTGGAGATTATTCTACAAAAACGAGGGGAAAAAATCGAGAGTGTGGGGGAATTCAAGCAGAGGGTCATTTATGGCTGAAACAGATCACTATAAGTTCTCGGTGGAAGATGGATTGGTTAGGGCAAACGTGGAAGCAGGGAGGATGCTAGAAAGCATAGAGCTCCTGAGAAAGGAGGCTGCTGGGAAAGAGGGTGGTCAAGCAGAGAGGAGGACGTGGTCAGTTGATAGGCACTACTGACAGAGAAAAGACTTGGTGAAGCATCTTATTTGGGGGGGAGGTAAGGGAAAGGGAGGACCCAGCGATAATGCCCAGACGGCTGTTTTGAACAAGAGGGGATAAGATGGCACCGTATGTCAAGATGGAGAAATGGAAAGATGAGGAACTGGGAGAAATAGTCAACTTCAAAAACTTTAACAACAAGTAAATAAGGTATTTCACCTGATGGAAAACTGAATTTGCAATCAGGGCTTAAACAAAATTTAATGTGAAGTTAATTGCAGCCATCAATAAATATAGTATAGTAAGTTAGGTATTTGATGACATGATAACAAAAAATATCTCTTTTAATTACAAAACCATCTAAATAGCCTGAAGTCAGGTATAGTGACAGATTCATACTAGGTGTTCAGTAAATCTTTGTTGAAATAAACCAGTTGTTCAGAGGAGGAAAGAACTTGGATCAGAAATAATAATAAACTTCTTTCTAGGCTCTACCACTTACCAATGGAGTGCTTTGGGGGAAGTTAGAGTCTTTGAATTTTGATATTCTTGTATGTGTAATAAGGATAGTAATAGACAATCACAATGATTAAATAAAATATTATGTAAAACTAGCTGCACGTAAGAGGTCCTCAGTTCCCTGTATTCCTTCCAGCAGCTTCTGCTGTATTGTTTGCACCGAGTTTAGGTCTGTAAGCATTTTGCACAATCTCTGCATCTGCTTAAATTAAATTTTGTCTTAGCATCTCCAGCAGCAATGTGCATGGAGAAGGAATTCAATTCCTCTTTGCTGATTAACGCATTCCTTTAATTAAATATAAACCCTCAAAAAGAACACGTAAGGAACACAATGTACCTTGATCTACAGGATTCTGTCTCCTATCTTTGTGCTGAAGATCCCCCTCTGCCCTCTTCTTATTGACAGGCCGCCAAAGAAAGAGAATTTGCCTTTCAACCTATTGTTAGCAAAGCGAAATGATTCTCTTCCAGCGTAAAAAAACCTATAGGCAGCTGTAAAATATAATTTCCTTCCAGCTTCTTGACAGACTTGATATAAATTTCAGTGCACAGGGTAAAGAAAAGATAAATTTCATCATGTATGTCAGACAATAGTGTACATGTTCAGAGCCCCCCCTTTCAGGGAGAGGGAGAAAAGACTATGCTTTTAAACAATCAAAGGTTAAAGTTAGCTCCGTCACTCATGTGGTTTCATTCTCTTATGCATATTGAAATACCTCAGGATGATTTATAACTTGGGTTCATACAGTGAGAGTTCCAGTAAACGAGTCCCTTTTTTTGAAGGTTAAATATTTATGCTCCTATTTTTCTGCTTGATACAGACAAGAGTAAACCCACGTTAGTGAAGGAGCCAGGGGGACAGGCAGGAAGAGAAATGGCAGCTGGCCCAACATCCGAGCATCTTCTGTTCTCCTGCATTCTTAGTTCCTTGAGAAACAAACGAATGAAGGAATGAACAAATGAATGAAATATCCTAAGTGACCCGTCGCAGGAAGCAGAAGTAAATCTCTTAAGAGAATGTGAGTCCAAGTCTAAAAATCCATAGGTGCCCGACCTAGTGAGATGGATCTTAGAGGATGATATCTTTTAGAAGAACAGCAGCTAGTGAGTGAAACACATGTACACTTGAGCTTCACAGAACTGTCAGTGTGGACAAGCTGAAAATATTTTATTTTGTCGATGAATAAATTGACGGTTTAAGTGCATGAACGACTTGATCTGTGTCACACAAAGTGTCAAATGCACAACTAGGACAACAACCCCATTATCCAGATTCCTATTACAGTGATCAAGTCATTGTTTGTAATTATGACAGTGATAACCTAACAGCAGATAGGTTCACAGTGAATTAGTTACTCTCTAAGTATCATGTTGTACCATTTGATCTTTAGAACAAGCTCTCGTGCATTTCTTAAGCCTTGTCTTAATCTTCACCTAATATTTATTTGTGTAAGCAAAATGAGTGTTTTTAAAAGTCCAATAAAATGAAAACCAGCAGTTCCTTTATTCTCAAGCCTGAAGTTTATGCTCCATAAGATATAGTTCTCTTACTGTTGCTTTGATATTTAGCCCCACGTTTACTTATAATATTTTTGCATTGTATTTCTCACGTATTTAATTTTAAGCATTATCTGTTGACACCTTGGAAAGAGGATATTCAAAGACTGAACTCCTTCTTCCACAAAAACATACTTCCCCACTCTATTTCTCAACTGAGTTATAAAACAACCTTGGTTAAATCAATATTGAGTGCTGACATTACCCTAACTACTCAAATATTTACAGGTGTGGCAAAAAGTAGTGCCTTTCTTTTAAGTGTCAGTTTTGTCCAATCTCCTCTTTTGTTTCTTTACCCCTGAAATTTATAAGGTTAATATTTTTTCTTAGTTTTGTGTAGAAGTATACATCAAATATTTTTACTTCCAGTGCCTCTCAATATAATGATATGTATAGTCAGGTAATAATATCACATTTTTTAAAGATTTATTTTATTTATTTATGCATACAAGAACTGGAGTATAGACCAGAGATGTGGGGTGGTGGGGGTGGTGAGAGGATTCACCAGAGACAGAGCGAGGAGCGGAAAAGGTGGACCTACTGAAATACACTTCTGAGGGGAGCAGCGGGTGAGACAGGAGAGGAATGCTGTGCCATGTGGGTCAGCTCCCTGGCGGGGAAGGAACTGGTGCTGCAGTGGCTGCCTATAGTTTCATAGTGCAGAGACTTAATAGAGGTCCTATTATCACATTTTTAAGAACACGTGCTCCTTCCGAGTCCTCAAGCCTCCTTTCCACAGAGGGACTGCTTGTTCTTCAGGGCAACAGAAGAGCCATCATCCAGCATCCCTACGCAGCTGCTTGAACTTCATGCCTGTTTAAGATACTCTTTTTTTTTTAAGATTAATTTATTTATGCATACAAGAATATGAGAGCTGAGGTACAGGCCAGAGTCACGGGAGGTGAGAGGATTCACCAGACAGAACCGGGAGCAGAACAGGCAGACTGACCCAAACACACTGCTGAGGGCAGCAGCGGGCGAGGCAGGAGAGGTCTGCTACGTCATGTGGGTCCCCTCCCTGGCCAGATATCGAACTCGCGCTGCTGTGGCATGGATGCTTCACAGTGTGGTGCTCAATCCTCTGTGCCACCAGGGAGGCCCCTATTTAAGATAGTCTTGTCCTGACTTACTTCCTGATTTTTGGGGGGAAACATAACCTCTGGTGACTTCCCAAAGAAGGAACTGGGGCGATAAAAATCTAAGGAGAACTTTTCAATCTAAAATGAAAATATTTATTAATTATTTTATTATATATGTTTCACATCATTCTTCCTTTTTGTACAATGCATGCTTTCTTCTCTCAGGTGTAGTCCCACAAAATACCCCCAACCAGTTCACTCGTGCACCATCACCACAGTCCCTTGTGTGAGAACACATCTGCTCCCCTGTTTTGGTCCTTTTCCCTCTCTCTCCCCTGCAGAGTATCTCTGATTAATAGTTGCCTGTTAATTTTGTTTTTTAATTTATCATAATTATTTTCTTCCTGGCCCCTTATTTGGTTCCCCTACATTCCTCCTATAAATGAAATCATCTGGTATTTTTTAAAGCTATTTATTTTTAACTCTTTCCATCAATTTATGGTTCGATCCTCTCCTAGGCTGAAAAGCTTCATCCAGAATTGTGAAGGCACCCCTCTACATTCTTCTTTGCACCCTTGCTGTTGAAACAGCAGACTAGATTGCAGTGACTCATTCACTGCATGTGATCTGCTCTTTTTCAGTGAAAGATTGAA
The DNA here is from genome assembly GCA_019455555.1 of Galemys pyrenaicus. NCBI lineage: Eukaryota > Metazoa > Chordata > Mammalia > Eulipotyphla > Talpidae > Galemys > Galemys pyrenaicus. The sequence continues at coordinate 3,242,874 of JAGFMF010011680.1, read as the reverse complement.
AAACTTTTATTCCTGAGGTTCTGAGATGCCAAATGATTTGGTCTTGAAAGCTGGTCTTTTCTCATTGATCATTTTGAACTCGCGGTGGGGTCACTTCAATCTGGGAATTCTTATTCGTTGATGCTTAAACAGCCACTTATTTGATTTATAATTTTATTCTATTGATTTTCTCTGGAAATATTATTAGTTCAATATTGAATCTCCCAGATTTAATATCTAATTTTTTATCAATCCCTTCCCTTTTTTAATTCTTTGCACTTCTTAAATCAGAGTGAGCCATAGATACAGTGAAATGCAAAAAAAAATTAAATGGACATTTGGATGAGTTTGCATAAATGTGTATGGCCACACGACCACGTGACAGCTGGGCTGCCTACAAGTAAGACAGAGCCCATTCAAAGCAATCCTCACCCACACGCTCTAAAGGCAATTGCTATTCTCATTTCTCTCACCATATTTTTGTTTCACTTGTGCATGGACTCCTTAAATTGGAATCATGCAGTATAAATCTTTTTTTTTTTAAAGATTTATTTATGTATGCATACAAGCACTGGGGTACAGGCCAGAGGTGTGGGGGGGTGAGAGGATTCACCACAGAAAGCAGGGAGCAGAACAGGCAGATCAACAGAAGCACACTGCTGAGGGGAGCAGCGGGCACAGCAGGAGAGGTCTGCTGCGCCATGTGGGTCCCCCTCCTGGCCGGCGGCAGGGATCGAACTCGTGCTGCAGTGGCTGCGATTTTGCTTCGTAGTGCGTTGCTTAACCCACTGCGCCACCGGGGGAGGCCCATTTTGTTTTGGCTAAAACATTTTTTTAATTTCCAAGACTCCCTTCTTATTCACAAATAGGTCCTTTTCATCTCAAATTGCCCTATAGGATAAGCATGTGATCCACATAAATAATCAATACATAGGGGTGTTGTTCCCATAGTGAAAATAAAAGCACATGAGAACAAAGGTGCTGAATTATAACATGACTTATAATAAAAATATTGGCTCCTCTGACAACGACCCCTATTCTATATAGATTAAAAAGCTTTACGTCTAAGAGTAGGATATTCATTTGTGTACTAAATAATAGTTTCTCTAAACTGAAAGCTGATGCTGCCACATAGACTTCCTGGATGTCTTGGAATCTTAGTGTAGCAGGTGAGGAATGGAATTACACCACTGTGGGAGTCCCCATGACCCCACTGCCACGGGACAGCACGGAAAGGAGTATATATTTAGATGGCCTCTTCAGCACATTGCTGAATAAAAATAAAGGTATATTGAATATAAATTGAAACAGGAAAAAAGTAACTAAATCAGAAGCAAAACCATGGTGGGGAGCAAAGTGCACTGAAAGTTATTTACCTGAAGAAATAAAGAAAAAACTTACAACTCCATAGGACATATAGAAGAATGTTCACAACATCAATGTCATAATAGTAGAATAATAATAATGAAAAGATATATATAATAGATGCATAGGATAAATTCACACGACGGAATGCTTACAACAATGGTGGCAGAAGGACTGATTTATAGCTATTTGCCGCAACAGGAAATAATATTTAAAATATGTCACTGTTGATACACTTTCATCAGACTCTACCCTGAATGAAGGGAGGGAAGATGAGTGGATAGCTAAACAAAATCGGATCTCTGATTCCGAGGAAGAATGAAGATGGCTACTGAATACGCAATTGACTCTATCTACCTAAAAATGATCTCTTGAAAAACACAATCCCTCATGGAGTCACTGAATGCCCATATATTAAATCTTAGGTGTGTAGCTGGGTGATTTGTTGGCTTAGAATCTATAACAGATGTAGGGTCAGAGAAAAGTACCAGGCTTTTCTGCCTTCCTGCCATTGCTATAATGATGGACACCTGAGGTCCTGCATGCATGCCTAAGTGGGCATGCGCAAGTGGGTGCACCTGGGCTTAGACATGGGCGTATAAGGGCAGCGTCACAAGGACGCCATGGGAACAGAATGCCAGCGGAACAAGTGCAGCAGGACAGGAGAGCAGGGGAGAGACAGAGGCAGAGAGTGAGATGTGCCGGAGACTAGGAGGCTTACCAGCCTCCTGGCCCCCCCGGCACCCCAGCCTACCGTGTACCTGGTCACCTCTGATAATAAAAACATAAAAAGTCACTGAGGCCTCCAGGACTCCTTCCTTGACCCGTCTGCCCGAATCATTGAGAACTTGCTCTGTGCCCTTCCTGGCACCACAATGGGGTAAGCATGGCCCCTTACATTTCTTTATTCTTTATATATTTAGAAAACTACCTCTATAAATATGTGTAGAGAAGAATGGTCATTAAATGCCTAAATTTTCTTTCAGATTTTGTTATCACTGTGGGTATTAAATAAGGTATTTTGCAAAGGAAAGTCGAATTCTGTTTCTGCCAATACCAACTGAGAATTGAAAAAAATTATTTAAACTCCTAAATGCCCTGACTTGAGGTCATGGGTTGCGTCACAGATTGCTGTGCTGGTCAAATGAAATCTTCGATGATGAATATCACTTGTAAAGGGTGGGACTGAAGCTGCAGACCAACATGTTCCACAACACTGTCTCACCTTTCAGGTGGGAATATAAAAGGCTTCTCTAATTTCATTTTTATTAAAAAAATAAATAATCCTCAAACCACTTTTTGTTTGCCTAAAGGTTTACATTTTACAAAGAAATTAAAAATGTGCAGTTCCCCTCGGGCCTGATGGCACTTTGCCCTCTGGAGCTCTTCGGTCTGCAGATGAGGATCGTTTTACAGATCAGAGGCTCAGGGAAGTGATTGATTTAATAAGGGTCTAGGTCCGATAGTGAAGATGAGATTTCAACCCAGGTGTTCTGACTTGAAAACCAGTTTTCTTCCCAAAACACCATGCTAGGCAGTGATATTTGAAGGAGAAGAAATTAATGAGGTGAGACCATGATTTCTGTAGTTACAGGATTCCAGGCTGTACACGCAGAGAAAGGGAACCCGACTTCTGGTATCTCTGAAATGAGCAGACAGCATGAAAACCTCAGGGAGAGCAGCACGGCTAGAGTTCACAGGGCAGTCCCAAAAAGAAAGAATCACACAGAGAGAATCCTCCAGAGATTAGCAGAGGGTAGCCATGAGTCTTAACCTAGGAACTTCTGAGTACATATGTGTGAGGAGAGAAAAGAGATCTGGACAAGAACCACCTGAAGTCAGAAAAATGAACAACCCTAGGAACTTAAACACTTCTTGTTCTCTCTGCAGTAAAAGAAAACTTCATCATGCAAAAGGAATCAGGCCGGACAACTCAGAAACACATCACCTCCATAGTAGGGTAACTTAACCCTAAAATAATGGTGCTCTAGCCCACTTAATAAAGCCAAAAGCTACAACAAAACTTTCAGATTTTTTTGCAGGTAACTAAGGTGGTCAACAATCCCAATTTGCTTTGGATGGGAAGGCTTATAGGAAACAGAAACTTTATTTTAAAATTGGGACAATCCAGGAGAATTAAATGACTTATTCAGTCTACAGAGCTCAAGAATATCTGTAGAGGTACAAAAATATTTAGAACAAAGAAAAAAATTTAAAAATCTGGAACTCAATAAAAAAAATTAGGTGTACAAAGTAGGGAAATCGAACCCATGATGAGGAGAAAAATAAATCAATAGAAGTAGACCCAGAAATGACAGAGATGATAGCATCATCAGGCAAGGAGACATTAAAAGTTATTATAACTATACTCCACATATTCAAGAAAAAAGGAATGGCCATGCTAAAAGGCATGAAACTATTGATCTCCTATGGAGAAAAAATATAATATGAAAGATGATAAACACAGAGAACTAGATTAACAGCAGAGTAGATACTGAGAAAGAAAAGATTAGTGAACTTGCAATAAGAGAATAAACTAAGTTAAAACACAAGAAAAAAGCAATGCAACTTCAGTGTGGTGTAAGGAAATTTTAAGGAATTTAGATTTAGGATACATGTAGTTGTAGTCTCTGAGAGAATAAGATAAATGAAGACAGGAAAAATCATTTGAAAAAAGAATGGCTAAAATTTTTCTCAAGTTGATAAAAATTCTAACTACATATAGCCAAGAAGTTCAAAGAATTGCAGTCACAAAAATACAAAAACTATACCAAAATATGTCACAGTCAAAGTTGTGAGAACCTAGAAGGAAACCAGGTTCTCAATATTCTTTCATGTCAACGAGGGTTGTTTGCTCATCCACATTACAATGAAACAATGTTGAACAAAAAGCCATTATTTGAAGACTGCTGGACCACACAATGTCTGGGTTCATCTCCTGTCTCCCCAAAACTTCATCTAGAAAATGTCAGAAGGGACATTCTCTGTGCCATAGTTCTACTTTAACTAAGGAAAGACTTGGATATTATCTCCAGAAAAACAATTCTTCCTTTACTGTGCAGTGTCTTCATTATTGAGAAATCAGGAACCTTCCCAGAAGAGATTTGCAGAACCATTACAAGACTTAACCATCATCCCTTCTTGGGCCTCCCTGGTGGCACAGTGGGTTAAGCAACGCACTATGAAGCAAACCGCAGCCACTGCAGCACGAGTTCGATCCCAGTCGCCGGCCAGGGAGGGGACCCACATGGCGGAGCAGACCTCTCCTGCCTCAGCCAGCTGCTCCCCTTAGCAGTGTGTTTCAGTCGATCTGCCTGTTCTTCTCCCCACTCTGTCTCTGGTGATCCTCTTACCCACCCCATACCTCTGGCCTGTACCCCAGGGCTTGTATACATAAATAAATCTTTAAAAAAATATATCATCCCTTCTCTCCACGAGCCTCCTGCCTGCCCTTCCAACCCCTTTGAGCTGATCACCTTCAGTGGAACTGTGTGCATCTGCCCCCAGTCTACCTCCAGGTACTTGTGGCAGGTGTTGCTAACTCAGACATTTCAAGAAACTCTCTCGAGTGTTCCACCTGTCCATGACCCTTAGATCCCTCCTTTTGCAAAACATAATTAAAAGAGAGGAAGCCTCTGATCACGTACTACGAGGCTTGGCTACATCACTTGTGGAGAAGCTGGTTAGCGAGAGTGACAGTAAGATCTGCTTGAAATTTTATGTAGTGCTCAAAACTAGCAATCCTTAATTAATTCATTTTTTGAGCCTGGAAATTAAGGATGAATAATGATCTCCCAACTGCCCCACACCATCGTGATTCAGCTTGAAGAGTTAATAAGCCACCTCAATACCACCCCCTCTTCTCTGAAAAGATATTTTTTCCACATGGATGAACACAAAGAAATAATCAGATAGGAGATTTTTCTTCTAAATTAGGTCTCTTGTTTGTAAACTGAAAGAGTGCTAATGCAGTTCAAACTCAGCTAGGCACCACACATGCCTGTCTATGCGGGCTTATTACAAAGAGCGGAGAATGGATGGTTTTGTTCTATTCTTCAGGCTCCTTCTGTGTTGAGAGGCCATTCAAAATTGGGTACTTCTGTGTGTGTGTGTGTGTGTGTGTGTGTGTCTGTCTGTCTGTCTGTGTCTCCTTCCCTCTCAATCTCAGTCTCAGTTTCCCTCCACCATCATGCCAGCTTGAGAAACAAGCCGCTGGCTGGGAACAAGCTTTGATGTCGACCCCTTGCTGCCACTGACCTGCTTGGGTGGGTGAGTAGCGGAGCGAGGAGGGCATGCGTGGGAGAGAGGAGGATGAAAGGAGGGGTGATGGGGGCTGACGATGTGGACAGATTCCTGCCTGTTCACTTCCATTCTTCAGCGAGGAAATGCCAAGCCTCGTGATTGCAGAGGTTATGAACCAGCTCAACTTCAGAAATGACCATTACAAGGACTGCCTAGCATGAAGAATCAGATTATTGTTCAGGCTTTGGGTTTCAGAAAGAACGACGCCACACAGGGGCCAGGGAGATAAGGACATGGAGATTGCATCTGACTCCCATGGGGCTGCCTGCTCTGGGGTCCAGGGAGCCCGCGCTGACCGGTGTGAGGGCGCCTCTGGCACCCTCGCGGCCTTTCAACTCTGGGCTGCCTGTTTGTCTGGCTTGTGCCAGATGTCAGGGATGAATGTCCGAGCTAGTGCTGAGGTTGCAGTCATGACACAGCCGACGACATGCGGCGACGTCACGTCGGCGTCCACTCTGATCTCGGCCCAGCCTGGCTGGGGACATCTGAGAGGGCCAGCCCGCGAGGGAGCTCCTGCCGCGGGTGAATTCTTGGCACTCAGGGGCCACCTTTGATTCGATCGTGGCGTTTCTGTGGCTCTGTCTGGATTAAAGGGCTTTTCATACCAGGTTGTCAGAACAGAACAGACCTTGTTCTCCTGCAGCCAGCGCCGCGTCCTCTTCCCTCGGCCACCTGTTTCCTTAATCCTCCACAAAATGGAATAAGGGCCTGTCCTTGTCACTAATTTCCCAACAGAGTGTCAACTCTGTTGCAAAGAGCTTGGACAGCAGAAGAGGCAGAGCAATGCAACACTAAGTCCTTTCTGTTTTTCATCTTAACCTGGAGAATGTTACTGCTCCTTCGCTATGAAAATGATCTTTGTAGAGAAGCCTCAGTTCAAAGGAATCCTCCCACTGGATGCAGTGAGATGGCTTTATTTGTATTTATAAAAATAGCAGGCAGCAATGTGTACCCTACCATGTGCAAGGTCTGCATTAAAGGAATCCACTGTAATTTATATATATTTCTACAGTGTAATGTGTACATATGATTTCACTGAGACCCTACTATGTCAGGTCCACAGTGAAGGGACCTACTACAATTTTTATATGCAATAATCTTAATTTATATTTATATGTGACCCTGTAGGTCTGTTAATTATCAAACAAAAATTCTGTCTCAAGAAAGGAAAAATGCATTTTAATAGCAGCTTTATAATTAGCCATTTCTGTTCATGGGTTTTTAGTAGTTCCTATGTTTGTCTGTCTTCACCTTTATTTCCGTTAACAGTGTGCAAGAGTTTATTCAGGTCCTACTAATGCAAGATCCATATTAAAGGCATCACATCACTTGACATTCAATCTAGAACCATAATTTTGAAACAAATGAATCTAGATGATTAAAAGAAGATCATTGTAAAAGAAAAAAAAAACTATGATTATTTAAGAGAATAAAAAAAGATAACTTCTGTATTTTTCTATCACATGTATTCCCTGACTTTTGATTTGCATGAGGCTGAGTGGTATGAGCTGAGATGCCTGGTGGACATCTTGCTAGTCAGTGCTCTTAGGAGCACCCAGAGCCAGGGAAGGACCAGGGCACTGTGGAAACTGCTTGCACCAGTCACCATGTCATCAGACAAGACCTGTTCTCCTCTGAGAGGGACTAATGCACACTTGCTGCTAAGATGCCTTCGGGGCTAAGCCTGCCTCTGCATTACCCCACTATGCACAGTCTTGGAAAAATTCACTGCCCACTCGACTCCATCCGGGGTCCCTAAGGAGAGACGAGCCTCAGCTCAGAGCAATTCTCCCAATGAAGGAGTGAGAGGTCTCATTACAAATTGCACTACAACCAAGAACTTTTTTTTTTTAAGATTTATTTATACATACGAGAACTGGGGTACAGGCCAGAGGTGCAGGGGGAGAGAGGAGTCACCAGAGACAGAATGGGGAGCAGAACAGGCAGACTGATTGAAACACACTGCTGAGGGCAACAGCAGGCTGAGGCAGGAGAGGTCTGCCACGCCATGTGGGTCACCTCCCTGGCCGGCGACTGGGATCGAACTCGTGCTGCAGTGGCTGCGGTTTGCTTCATAGTGCGTTGCTTAACCCATTGTGCCACCAGGGAGGCCCCACAACCAAGGACTTCTGGACAGTGAGTCGGGCTCATGGTTATAAAAGTTATTTACTCTCCTTTGTTTGCAATGGACACAGAACAAAGGGATTTGGATAAGATGGAACCACTCATTTTGAAGAAGGACTGTGTCTGCAGTGATGGAGCATGTGTTTGAATTAATTATGCTTATTTGTATCTGAGTATTTTTGTTCTTTGGGTGTCAGATCTTAGTGTTGTAAAAATGACCAGAATAAAATGAAATAGAAAAACCATAAAATAAAACAAGAGGAGATCCGCTTGGTGGCAGAATACCTAGGCCCCCTGGGCGCCCTCACAGCAGGGCATCTGGGTGACTCCCAGCCTTCACTCCACCGCTCAATTACCAAATCGGCAGAACTCTCAGGGGAAGGAGACCCAGAAAGAAGAGATGTGGCAGCAAGGCGCAGAGGAATCAATACCTTCAGGCTCTGAGAATGTAATGGGCCCTGTAGGTCTGTTAATTATCAAACAAAAATTCTGTCTCAAGAAAGGAAAAATGCATTTTAATAGCAGCTCTATAATTAGCCATTTCTGTTCATGGGTTTTTAGTAGTTCCTATGTTTGTCTGTCTTCACCTTTATTTCCGTTAACAGTGTGCTCGTAAAATGGCTCGGAATTGCTCAGCCTCTAATTATTTACAGTAACAACCAACAAGCTGAGAGAAAGATGACAAAGGAGGAAAGAACGATCTTCGCACTGGATGTATTGACTCTCCATGGTTGCCCCCTTACTCCTTTTTTTTTCAGCTTTTCTAGACTATAATTTCTAAGCATGCACAAGATTCATCGTCTGTACATTTGCACTTAACAGGGATACACAGTGTTTTCAGTTTGGGGTGGGGAGGGCAGAGGGAGAGGGTTGAGGGCAGATAAGAGCACAAGGGACTGAGGTGATGGTGTACCGGTGAAATGGTGATGGGGAATACACAGGGACTACAATTGATGTCAAATATATATAAAGAAAGAAAGAAAAAAATGAACAGCACTTTCATTTTTCCCTATAAGAGAAGTGGAGTGAGTGTGACTTCTGTATTGGTGGATGGGGCTGGTGGGGGGCACGGGGAGACACTAAGAGGTAGTGAGAGTTGGGAAGCCAAGACTCAAATGTAAGATAGGAATCATTTGGGTGAAACCATCAATGTCTGATCGTCGGAAAGCAAATGAGAAATTCAGTTTTCTGGGGGTGGGGGACAAAAATAAGACGCAAGGAAATTTAGGGTAAATGAAAGTCAAAAGCCACCGCACTAGGATGAAGGCAAGAGCCACCCAGGTACCGTGACCTCAAAACTGGAACTCTTTGCATCCATCTCTCTGAAAGTCCAGCTTACACATTTGTAAGACTCTGAATCCAGTCCCAGAAACTAGTGGCCTTAACCAATGAAACACAGTGACCCTGAACTTGATCCACACCAGATCTGGAAGAAGTTCAAGCTCTGGGACTTGAGCATGGGAGGCAGCAGGTTCAACCACAGTTCACCGATCTACTCTAGGTAATGTCAAGTGATGATCCTCAGCCAGCTGTGGTCACCAAGGGATGGAGATTACATGGATGATAACATGCAGAACTCAAAGGCAGCAACGAGGACTGTCTGAGAGGGGACCCCTTAGACACCCAATCCAAGTATCTGCAGGATAGAGAAAAGGCCAGGGAATTCCAGGCCCAGTGGATCTGCAAAGTAGATGCCAGGCAGCTCTTCAGTGGTTCCCTTTCACATCAGCCAGAAATGTGACCCCCCCAGACGCTTCCCGAATTGCCCAGAAGTATGCTTCCTTCAGAGGCATCTCTTCCCAGGCTGATGTGCCACACGCAGAATGAGACTCTAGGATTCCAGGGCTTCCCTCTGGGATGAACATGGGGTGAGTTCCCTTTAACATGAAGCCAAGTCCCAAGTCACCATTGTTATCCCAGAGAACTCCAGCAAGATTCAGGACAGAATAAATTGTGCTCTGTTCTCCGAGTGGTAATGGTTCCTGGTAATAGGCTCTTGCTGTAGTTTATTGGTTCATCTTGTAGTTTATTAGTGCACAGCCTGTGTCAAGGCTTCCATTATGAACCCATATTTTCTGGGTTGAGAGATCAACAATAAAATTGGGCTAGTGTTGAACTTTAATCTTGATATTCAGGTCCTGCTCAAGAACATAAGAGGAGAAATTAAGAAGAAAAATAGAGTTAGATTGTGGGAGTGCACCATAATTCTGACTTTTGGTTGGTGGTGTTGCATCTTAGAAGTGTTTCGACGATGAAGCTCACCATGGTTCCATAATGCTTCTGTGTACATAGCACATGTTTGGCAGAGGAGAAGCTGAGAGAGTGTAATTAAAGGGAAGGTCATAGCAGCATCTCCTCTGACAGTTATCCTGACTGTGTATTCCCCAAATAACTGTGTCTTCACCTTCGAATTTGCAAGACCTTAAAGAACATGAGGTTTAGCATGAGTGTAAAAGCTAAGAGAAAAATGTAGGCGTGTTCTCACTTGTTGGACTTCCCGCAGATCTTCCTTTTCCCTGGATAATCTGTAGCGATCCTCAGGCTTCTGTTAAGAGGAACTTGTATGCTTTTCTTCATTTAAACAAAACCTAAATAGTACCAATGTTCTTGTTTTCCTCACGCCACACTGAAGAATATTATATAAACTTGTTTAAAATGCTTACCAGGCCAATGATATTTAAGAAAAGATGATTTGTAAGGGATCCATTTCTTGCTGTAATGTCCACTGTAGAGAAAGGCCTTAGTTTAAATTATACCACAGCTATCTTAAATGGATTTTTAAATTATCTACCTTTGCATTTCATCATGAATGTTTCAGGGAAATTATCCTGAGATAATGCCAACAAATGGCTGCAGACTTTAGGGTTATAATTGCTCTCGTTCATTTAAGGTTCCCAGCAGACCATATCAGGAAATTCAATGCCGGCAAGTCGGGGTTGATAATATACCGTAACTGGCGTTTTCTTATTAGACGAGCACCCAAATCTGCTTTCATTTGTAGCAATGACCCTAATTAAGAGAACCATGATTTAAAGCAGAATCTTTGCATTTTAAGAGTCAGATCTGCGGTATGGTAGGGTTAGCCAAAGGAATATTTTACCTATAAAATTGGCATAATCTAATTTTACTTTTAATCTGTTTATCACATGGATATAATTTAATATGTATATCACATATTATCTTCAATTTCTCCCTCAAAATAGGAGGTTTCATTCTAACTACTGAGCTTATATGACTAAATGAAAATATTCACATACACATATTCCTCTGTCTGTCTTCACTAAATGATTTGGCCACTAAATGATTGAGCCACAGAGAGCTTAGGAAAAATATCACCTACTGCAACCTCACTGCCTTAAGTGGAGAACAGAGGGAAGCTAATGCAGTTAGCCCTCCGCCACTAGCTCTGAGAGCTAGAGGCTCAGTCAGCTACAGGGGCACCTTGATGAGAAATGAACAAAAAATACACCTGTCCCCCAACGGCCCCCAAGTACCTGTTAAAATATTACCTGTGGTATATGGTCATGCTTCCGACATTTTAAGAACTCATCCAGTCAACAGAAATTATCCATTGCTATGAACTATAACAGTGTTCATGTGGAAATGTATCATAAATTTGCTCAAAGGGACTCTTCCCATCAAATGATCTTGTTCTGTATCGAAGGATCTTTGAGTACTCCAGGTAGGTGTTAATATAAAATCTGATGACTTGTTGGATGAACTCTGAAGCCAGTTCACCCATCTTGTATGCCAATGATAGTGCAATGCCTCAAGAATCATAACCAACATTTGGAGATCATTTTATAGTTAGTTAAATTTTACAAGTTATTTCTTTAACTACTGTTGTTTTCACCCCAACAAAGATTGGGCAGAGGAAGAATATCAGATATTAGAATATTATCATCCCTATTTCATTGTTTGGAAAATACTCTTTCCTTAAGTGAAAAATCACAGATCAATGTACTCTACATTATGCTTTCCTGTCTTCCTGATAGCAATAATTAGTGCTGGCAATATATTATGCATAGGAAAAAATAATGTGATTTATTAATTATGGTTGTAAGTATAGCGATAATAACATTAGCAGCTGTTATTGAGAACTTTGCTGCAGGGGCTCCTCTGAACAGCATTTGGCATATATAGATGTGAAAATCTACATTGTCACATAATACATAGGTATTATGACACCAGATTCATTGATTAGCAAACAGACTCAGGATTCAACCTAAATCAAAGAACTTAGCAGTGGCAGAAGCAAAACTTGGATTAAGTGAGCTAGATTCCAAAGCAAATCGTTCTTAACTATTAACTACACTTCCTTCAAAAATAAGATAATACACATGTTCCATAAGTTCCCGGTGATAGAAGAACAAATAGAAATCAACACTGAGCTCCTCAAGTTTCAGTTAGTATAGGAGAGAAACTTAACCTAAAAAAAGAAAAGTTTACACGAAGCAAAGCGCTACATGTGTGTACAAGAGAAACAATGAGAGAGAGGTGTTTGTATCTAATATACGTAACGTCTTTTATCTATGTTTTCATTTATATGTACGTGCAAATATATGGGAAGCAAATGTCATAAAGACAATAAAACTAAGAGGATTAGCAGATGACATTAAGTTCTTTCACAAAACTCCACAAGCTTCTAGCAGTCATTAACTAAAATGGATTTTATAAGTCTGGATCAAGAGAAAGAATTCCTGCTAGTGTTGTAGTCAACTTCTTATGAGGATTTAATTGTTAGAGTTGCTTCATTTTAAGGAAAATGATTTAGCCTCCAGGCTATGGTGGATCACTGTTCTAATGAGCCATGTTTTTTAACGAGGGGAGGGCCTTCAGCTATTCTTGCAAGAGAGAAAATTTCCAGGAATTATCCTTACTGCTATTATAAATTAATAAATTTTAACAGTGCCACACCGCAAATCTTTGGCACTGACCTATATAGAAACATTAATATCTTATGATATTGATTTCAAAGACAAAGTCCAGAACCTTATGGTAAATCTAGAGGAAGTTTGTCTCTCGTGATAGATGCTGCCATAAGATTCACCTAACACTATCCAAGTAAATCATAACCTTCGCTGGTGCTCAGGGAGGGCTCGGCACAGCCCAGGTGGAGTCTCCAGGCACAGTGTCCAGAGAATTTCCTTGAAACGACCACCTAAAACATCACGGTGCCTGTGTTTTCTGCCCTGTCACTGGAGGACTGAGTGATAACTCAGCTCAGGCTTGTGAGATCCCCACTGTCAAAGTCACTTTCATGTGCCCCCCGCAAGCAAAGATAACTGCAATAAGACTGAACAAGGGGTATGAGGAAGAGGGCGCCAGGCTTTCGTAGCTCCAGTCTGGGCCAGCACGTTCTTTCCAGACACCCCGATCTTGGGTGATTACCTTAAAAATACTAAGCCAGGCACGAGCAGGAAGACTATTGCTTCCCTTTCTGCATTCTCCTCTCTGCCTCTCCCAGTTCCCAACCTTCAATTTTCACTCTCCTTCACAAGCTACTAAATAGGGTTTTCATGACTGGTCTTTTTTCAGTATTAAAATTAGGCAGCCGCATGTCTGAATAATCGAAGCTTAATAAGAACAGTCTGTACGAGGCCAGCCTCTCCAAGCCCCCTTTATGTCTGGGAGTAGGGCAGACGGAGGGCAGGAGACTGCAGCATCTTAGCGTTTAGTCCCAAAGGCCATTATCCCCAAATGGCCAGCCTGGCTCTGCTCCGGAGACACGTGTTTTCGAGTTTGTTTCTCTCATTCCTGTCACTTTCGCTGATATTCTCTGCTCTTCTTGGCAGCTGACCTTTCACAAATGTTGGCTCTGTTTTAGAAAACGCCCTGTGGTAAATAAGAGGGCAGAGTTCATAGAGCAAAGGGCAATGTAACCAGAAGGCTCTGTGGGGCCAAGGAGCCCTGTTTCTTCTGAGGTGGGGGGAAGGCATTAACCTGCTCCCAGCCTCAAGGAGGTGCAGGAGACAGCCCCCACCTCCCAATGCTTCCTCCAAGCTTCCTTTCTTCATAGTCCCCTGGAGAACATAACTAACAGTACGGAGGAACGTGTTCATTGGTTAATTGGTTTGCTGTGGGGTGTTTGGGGAAATAAGAGTCACTAATATCTAGGTAACTTTTATAGGTTGAGGCTGGGAAGCATCAATACTAAATGCAGCTGATGTTGGTGATTGTACTGTTCTATTCGAGAGTCCTATTTTTCTGAGTTAGTTGATTCTTTCAGCTGAGGATTCTTAAAGGGTCTGGACTGGTTTGGCGTGGGATCGAGTTTGTTGGAAGGGAAATCATTGTCAGATGTGACTCACACCCATTCCTCTTTAACGTGGGATTCTGGTTGGTCAAACAGCTTAGGTTTTTTAAAAAAATAAATAAAATAAGGATAATGTTCCCTCCCCACCTCCTCAAAATGTTGTTGGGACTCAAGCTGACCACAGTTCTTGGGTTAGCTTCATTCATTAATTTCTTTTTTAAGTTTCACATGCTCAAAAATGTCAAATGTTCCAAAATTAGAAAATAACAAAAATATTAGACTCGAGTGATGACTTACTTGAGGAGGGGGTATCTAATACAGAACTTGTCATCCAAGAGATGGAGAACTCAGTGTTACAGGTATGTTGAGTGAAAGTGACGTTACTGAGTGGAACTCGCTTCTTCCTTGTATCTCAGGAAGGCAAAGAACCTCAGATTACAAAGTCACAGTGGAAACACCATGCTTGGCAGGCCGTGCTCAACAGACAAGACAAGGGCACTGATGCTCCCAGGATATGAACTGAAGTTCATTCGTGTTTCCTGGGATGTCTTTGGGCGAGAACTGCAGCCATCAAAGCCTGGATGTCAACCTTCCGTGCCGTTAACGCCTGGAACAGACAAAGATCCCCCGTCACTGCGAAACCGCCAGCTCACCCTCTGAGTTGGGTAAGTGGACAAGATGGCTGCTTCCACAGGGGTCTCTGACACAGACAGCTTTGTAAAAACCCATTCACTGCTCCTCTGTGTGACCCAGCTCTCCAAACCACCACTCTTGCTTTCTATTTACTATAGCGCTTGCATTTGAGGTCATTGCCATTTTGGTAACACTTTAGCATAGGTAGTATTGTCATGTTGCTTTGCGGTGCTTTCATTTGTAAAAGAACCTCTTTAAAGAGCAGAATGGAAATCAACAGCTCTTCACGCTGATTCTAATGAGAAGTGGTTAATGTGCGTGTGAGGGTTTTGCCCCTGTGCACAGGGGCATTGTTGAGTGGAGTTCATTCATTCACTCAATCAGTCATTCTGTCTGGTTTTGTACTCTACCAGGTGCTAGCAGTGAGAGGAGGGGAAAACAGTGGTCGAAACCCTAGAGGGAAGTGGCCCCAGAAGGTGATGGTGCCTTTTCCTCCCTCGCTTTGGCATCCCTTCAACAGCACAGGCGCTGAGACCACAGACATTTTTACTCAGGTGACCCGTTTAATATGAATTCTGCAAGTCACAGTCCATTTCTAATGCATCTCTAAGTCTCCTCTAGCAATTTCACCTGCTTTGAATGCCTAGAACATAGTAGGTTTCAAATAGATGTTTATGGAATGGCAGTTTTGGAGAAAAAATGAACAGCGAAAGTGAGTTGATACCATTTTAATGACAAGACTGAGGCTGGGTGCATTTGTTGGAGGACAACTGAGGACTAATTGAATAATCACTTGCACATCACTCCAGGCCATCTTGTTGATGCCATCCTCAAACACTGGCTTCTTTTGCTTCCATACTTACCAGTCAGAATCAGGTTTAATTGATCTGAACTGAGCACCTACAATGAAGCAGACACGGTATGGGTGCTCTCCTGTGGAATGCTACACCTAACCTCAAAAATTAATGTCTCAAGGGCCTCGCTGGTGGTGCAGGGGTTAAAATCTCAGCACTATCAAGCTATCACCAGCCACTACAGCATGAGTTCAATCCCCGGGAAGGGAGCTGACCTACATACAGGATGCAGCAGACCTCTCCTGTCTTGCCCACTGCTCCCCTCAGCAGTGTATCTCAGTCGATCTGCCTGTCTGTTTCCCACGCTGTCTCTGGTGAATCCTTTCACACCCTGCACCTCTGGCCTATATCCCAGCTCTTGTATGTATAAATAAATAAATAAAAATAAGTATTTTTTAAAAAAATTCAACATTTTGAGTTAAGTCCCATTATTTTCCCTTAATTAAAATCAAGATGAAAGTTGCCATTGTTAACCTCTCTCCATGAGTCTCTCACCCACATCTGTTTTAACCAGTTTAAGATTAAAAAGCAAGTGCAGTTTTTTTACATGTCCCTCTGTTTTACCTGCCTACTCCACATTTCGTTGCTGCTTTTTATCTTGCTTTTTTTTCCCCTCCCTTCCTTCTGTCCTTCTATTTCCTCTCTCCAACATCTTTTTATCCCTGCTCAGCTCCACCCACTTAGGGTAGAACCGGGATTCTGGAATCTCCCCCTTTCCTGGGGTCCTCCCTATTACAGTAGAAAAGTGGATCCCTAGAATTCTGACTGACATTAAATGGTGCTAGAAAACATCACTCAAGAACATGGGGTCACGGTGTATTGTAGGACTCCAAGGGGCCATCATTGGCATTGCAGCCCACGTAAATAACACCTTCAGGGCTTGGTAAATATGTTGGTCCTCTAAAACATTTGTCTTCCCTATGCTCTCCTACAATTACCTTCATTTAAGACAAGGGGAAAGAAGCTTCCATATGTTATCTTCACCCCCAACCCGTGGCACCAACCCTGAACTCCACTCGTAGTCCATCATTCCCCCCAGGCTAGGGCGGCAGGCAGGGGCATCCAGGAGGTCATGTTCAGAGAGGAGGCAGCAGGAAACAATGCGCTTTTCTCTACCTATACCTGTGTTCACTGCTCTGCCCGCAGTCCCTCCCAGAGGACTGGATCCTTCCATCCTGTCTGCATAGCCAGTGCCTCCTCAGCTGGAAAGCCCCAGTGGAACAGCTCCTCCCTACTGGTCTTGACGTGGCTTTTGTCAATAAGCCCTAAAGACATAAAAGGAAGATGAACTTTGCTCTGGAATCAGCGTTATTTGACCTTCCATATCAAGACCGACTGTGGCCGGTCCCTTCAGATGTTGCATCCGCTCAGCCTTTCCAGAGGCAGGTTTATCTGTAGAAGGCTCTTGCTCCCCACATTAGACCCAGAGAGGTGATCCTCCCTGAACATGACCTCCTTATGCCTCTGGCCTGCCAACCTAGCCTGGTCGTTTGGTGGGAATGACAAGGACAGAAATTCTTCATGAGACATTGACCAGGTCACAAAGCCCAGCTGCCTGAAGCTCCCCTGTCTCCCATGTTTGAGCTGCTTCCCTCTCTCTCCCCACACGGAGGGCAGTGTTTAAGGCAGATTTGTAAAGTGGGCAAGAAGTTACCGCTTCAGATATTGTGCTTTCTGCAAGCTCTGGAGTGTCAGCCTACAGAACAATCATCCGCTTCCCGTCTAGTTCTTCTCAGGGTGGGTGAGTCATCAAAACAGCATCAGACAGATTAGCAGAGGAAACTCTATCAGTTTGGTAACATGCTTACAGAGATTTGCATGGCCTTTAATTCTAAGGAAAAATGGAGTGGACCAAGAATATGTAGCCTGCGTTTTGAGACCTGGAACATCAAGGACAGGAGGCAGATCTTCATATGACAGACAATTTGGGGATGAAATCCTCACTCTGAAATAAGATGAGCTTGTTGGGTGGATAGAACATATTTACCCATAAACTGAGAAGTAGCTACACCCCAAACAACTTTCTTGTGGGTCATAAAGGGAGGGGCGGGAGGAGGAGGACAGTGATTGCTTCTTCAATTAGGAAAAGGGCAGGAGGTTAGGACACGCTCCCTTCTTCCCTGCGGGAAGGACTGAGAAGACAAGAGAGCAGAAGCTCCCCCCAGCCTCCAGGGCACCCACAGCTCTCAGGCCCAAACAATCTGCAACTGTTGGTGATGATAATAGACCCCCACCCCCACCCCCGGGCTCAGGCGGCCTTGATTAACCTCTAGATCCCCTTCTGAGGGCACAAGAAGCCCCTTGAGAAAGGCCTGTCTGACCTTGTTGAGGACGTTGACCCTGCTGGGCACACACAGAGTCTCGTGCTTCCACAAACACACTTGCACGGTACATGCACAGCCATCTGCGCTGGAGCGAGACTACAAACAAGAATGAACACACACAGCTTGCAGGCTCTTTCCGAGCCGGTGTTCTAGAAAGCAGTGCAGCACGAGGACATGTTCTCACCTCACAGTCTTCAGAGCTGTGAGAGGCCCTTCCCACTTAGGCAGTTCGAGCTATTTCTGTTCTGCAGGCCATTTTGCACACGGTTTGTGCCTCATTCAAAATTTGATGTTGTGTGTGAATGTACATGATAAACAGAAAACTGTCATGCAGATTTAGCTATTATGAAATAATGATGAGTAAATACTTGTTATGAGGTTGTCACTGCGTCCGCTTGAAATCCTCTCTCCCACTCCTCCCTGACATCCAATGCAGAACATACAGTTGATAAGGAATTTTAGGAGGCAGTATTTTTGTTACAGAGATTCACTAATCCTCATTGAACTGTGCATGAAAGAACAAAATTTCATTTTACCAGTCAAGGATTGTCTAAAAATGAAAAACAATTAATGCTGAGCTAATGTCATAAATAAGGAAACTGAATAAGGTTTGTTGATTTGTGTTGAACCCTCAGAGATCGGGGTGTGCCAGTTCTGTGGAGAGAGGGAGACACCTCTCAAGCCGAGGCAGCTCAGAGAATCCTTCATGCACTGGTCACCTCTCAAAGTCCTTCAGCTTCAGATATCCAACAAGCCAAGGTGCCTCATTTGGGGGTACTGTGTCCTATACCCACCAGTTTTTAAAGTAATGGGACTGGAGACAATGAGACAGTAAGACTGAAGAGAGAATAAGGTCAAGTGTGAGCCTTGAGCTAGTAAAGGAGAAGCTACAGGTTCACTAGGAACAGCCAGTAGGACAAAAGGGAAATCAAGTAGAGAAAAGAGAACATTCCCAGGATGCCCTAGAGGCAGAAAAGACATCTACTGGCTTTAACTGCTTGGGACTCACTTGGGTCTCTGACAACCACTTCAAGGAGGCAAGGAGACTGGCAGGTCTTACCCTTATTTGTGGGTTAGGAGGATCAGTCAGGGAGTGTGGCGCAATTTGTGGGGAAGAACATGGAGGAATGCTGTCGAGTGGGTAATGAATGTACTTAGTCCCAGATCCCAAAACATGAGGATGTCAACCTCACTGAAGAGCACATGGCTAAAGGCATCTTTGGGTAACAACTGGACTTCTAGGAGAAGGAAAGGAGGCTCAGTCTCAGTGAGTCGGGCCGGGGCATTCTTGCTCGCCACAGATCTACAAATCAAGAGCACAAGATGGGAATAATTTTGGAGGAAGGAATGGAGAAGAGTGGTATGCTGTGTCCTTTTAGGGGATACACAAGGTATGGGGAGATGATGGGGCTACCAGGCACAACAGTAGCCAGGAAACCTGGACTCCTGGCCACAAGTGAGGCAATTTCCCATGCAAATTCCAAGTTTGATCACGAGTCCAAGTTCTGTGTTCATACCTCCATGCCCTATTTCTGCAGGGGCCTCTCTTTCTGCAGCTGTTGATATAAGAGGTTGATGTGATCAGTTTCAATAATAATTGTCTCACCCCATCTTTTGAAAAAATAATTTTTCTGCCCTAATTTGTGATGCTACCTTGAACATTCACGAAGCGGACACATGTGCATTAAGTCCTAGCTCTATTCTTTTCCATTGATCTACACTATTGATTCCATAATTCTGTGTCTTTCTAAATTACTGGCAGTTTAAAAAATAATTTAATATTTACTAGGGCAAGTCCTCCTTAATTATTTTTTTCTCAGTGGGTTGAGTTATCCCAGCTCTTCATTCATCCAATGTACATTCTAATCACATAAAGAAGTGCCAAAATAATACCACTGGGATTTTGATGACTTGGTTAAAATTGTAAATAAATCAGCATCGAACAGCAATAGCCTTGTCTCTCCTTTGAAAATTCCTCCTCATTTACTCAGGGTTTTGTGTGTGTCTCTCAATTAATTCTCTCTTTTGAATTAGATGTTTCCATTATATTTCTAAATGTTTATTGCTGATATGGAGGAAATGTATGGGGGGTTTGCATCTGTTTCTTTGGTAGTCAGCTTTAATGAACTCTCTTATTAATGTGAATATTTTTTTCTGAATAATTATTTGGGGGGTTGTTAAAAAAAATACTACCTGCAGAAATTAAAACTGTATTTCTCATTTCTGAGTTATTTTGATAGTTTTGATTAACTTTGATAGTTTTATTTTTAATGTATTTCGTATAATATATAGAACATTAGCCATGTTCATTTCTAATAGTCATGTAAGAATGGAATGTATTAATAAGAATATGCATATTAGTCATTTCAGATGTTTAGGCTCAGTTTTACAGAACAATGTATTTGAGAGTGATTGTTTCCCTTTTGCATTCCTGGAATAAGTTCTTTGTTGTCCTCTTTTAAATATTGTTTGCCCAAAAAAGTGTTTATTTAATTCTGCTTTCTTATGATATTAGCACACCCAGGTTATTCATTCTTCTGAAATAGCAGTACTTTATATTTTCTAAAAAAGATTATTTATTGTCCTGAGTGTTTCCATTTGTATAGTACAGATTACTATGGAGATCGATATGGATTTCTGTTTTCCATATTTGCTGCTATACCATTTGCCAATTCTAATTTTATTTGTATTATCTGTTGTATTATTCCAAGAATTCTAGAAGTGCATTGAATTGTTTTCCTCATAAAAATAACCTAGATGTATTATATTTACTTATTAATTTATAGATACTATTCTGCTTATATTGCTTCTTTATAATTATAGTTTTCCTTTCTTGATTTGAATGACTAACTCATTTCTTTTCACTTTTATTATTTAATAATGCTATGAATTTGCTTTAAACTACAGTTTTGGAAGCATCTAATAACTTTTATGAGTAGCATCCCATTTTTACTTTGAAAATAACTTTATATGATCTTCTTTAGCATATAGATATTTAGAATAATGCATTAAAATTACAAATAGGTTAATATAGTTTTTTTCACTCATGTGAGGGTTTTTTTTTTTGGAATTGGGGTGAGGAAGTTCTTTTTATGGTTTAGACAGTTATTTATGATGTTTTTCTTTAATTTTTCAATAAATGCCTAAAGGGGAATATTTTCTATTAGCAGGGTTTTGTCTTTTTTTTTAAATGTAGCTAATGTTCTAATGTAGCTTTTTAGTGTTCTCTCATGGTACTGTAAACCTAGTTGGCTAAATGACTAGTGACTAAGATCCTTTAAGTGGTTTGGATAGGTGCTTTATATACCAAGACGGATTTTTTTTTTTTTTTTGCTCCTTCTCAAATTGTATTTCTCCTTAGTTTCATATACAAATACTGGAAACTAGTGGTTAGTGGAATATTTGCTTTGTTGCTTTCATAAACAACTTATTTTGTGGGAAGCCATAGTCAAATATAGATATCTTATTCTAATTTTCCTTAGACCCAAACTGCCCTCATTAACACTACTCCCACCTAGTGGTCATTATCAGAATTGCATGCAGGGTTCGACATGAAAAATCAACACTGGGACGTTTCAGGTCTCTCAAATGTAACCTCATTTCATAAATGGAAAGTCACAATTTTATGAGTAGTATTCCAATTTTACTTTAAAAATAACTGTACATTATTTTTTAACGTATAGATATTTAGGAAAATGCATTAAAACACATTAGGAAAATACTAGAAGGATAATAATTATTTAAACCTCGAGCATTCTATTAGATTGCAGTACATTCTAACATTTGAATTCCAGAATACTATGGGTGGCCCCCTTCCATAGTTGAAGCAGATAAACTTATCTGCTTGGGACTAGATGCACCATGTATTATTTATCAACATTAAAAATCTCAGGAATAACTCAAATATTTGTATTGTAAGTCCTTAGGAATAACCTCTTGTTTTCAGTTTGTTTTGCTTTTAGATTATTCAATAAATTTCACTAACTAGTAAACTTGTTTACTACATTTCAGTCAACTTCTCTGTTCGGGTCCCCTGGTCACGAGGTCATGGATGATAACAAGGCATGTTTGGTCATGCATGTAACCGCTGAGTCCATGGCGTGGAGCCTTTGGAAAAAATAATAATAATAAAGACCACCTACAAGACTCATGTAATATGTTGATGATAACATCAGTCTGAGGACAATTTGAAGAGGATATTTTGATTTTTAAAAAGCGTTCTGTTTGGGCCTCTGGTGGCGCAGTGGGTTAAGCAACGCACTATGAAGCAAACCGCAGCCACTGCAGCATGAGTTCGATCCCTGCTGCCCGCCAGGGCGAGGACCCACATGGCGACGCAGATCTTTCCTGCCCCGCCCACTGCTCCCCTCAGCAGTGCCCCTTCCGTTGATCTGCCCGTTCTGCAACCTGCTCTCTGTGGTGAATCCTCTCACACACACCCCCACACACCTCTGGCCTATACCCCAGTGCTGTGTGCATAAATAAATAAATCTTTTAAAAAATAAAAATAAAAAAAAGCGTTTTGGGAATACAGCTGGAGTAGAGATCAACTGGATACAACTGAAGCAGCAGTTCAATGATGACTGCTTAACCTGGATGGTCAGCTCAAAAACTTGCAGAGGTTCAGTCCTCTTCGGCAGCCTGCTACTATGTGCCTAGCAATCACTGCCAACTCTTCAACTAAACACGACTCTTGTACCGTGACTCTTCCAGGGATAAAGCCTTCCGGTATGTCCCCTCTTTAAGCTCTCCCTTGGGTCCTATAGCAACCAGGTTTGTTTTGTAAATCCCTCCAGAGCAACAGTTTTTTTTTAAACACATGAACACTACTTATTGACCAAGACATCATATTCTCAGCCCGTCTTTGATTTGTCTTCAACGTCCTCCTCAAAAAAAAGAATGAGCGTAGACTCCCAACTGGACCCTCAATGTGTAAATAAAAACAAGGATTTCAACCACAATGGGTGGCAAGCTTACAGTCTTGACATGGAAAGATTGAAAGGCAAAATTTTTCATTGTTTTGCAGGTTATGTTAGAAAAGATAGTGGTGCTTTAATTTTCCTTTGATTATTTGAAACTGTGTATGTGTAGATTATTTCAGGCTTTTTTCTTTTTTTCATGTGGAGCTAAGCAAAGAAGAAAAGAGACACGTGCCCAGAAGATCCATTTTAAAATGAGAAGTAACAGATATCAGAGGTAAAAGATGCACTGACATAAACCAAGGGTTGGTCGGTCCAGGGGGTGAGCCTGAACCTTCCAGCTCTCACCGTCAGGCAAGTTCAGAATTACCCACATCCCAGCTACAAAAACGGTTGTGAAAATTCACTTAGGCATATGTAGTTCCAGCAAGGCACAGAGCAAGTTCTCGATGATTCCAAGCAGATGGTTCAAGGAGGAGTCTTGAAGCCCTCGGTGGCTTTTGTATGCTTTTATTATCAGGGACGACCAGGCACACGGCAGGCAGGGTCTGGGCGGCGGGGAGGGGTTGAGGGAGGGGTGGTAGGAGGCTGGCAGGCTCCTAGCCCCTGGCGCATCTTCACTCTCTGGATTCTCTAGCCTCTCTCTCTGTGGCTCTCTCTTTTCTTTCTCTTTCTTCTCTCTCTGCTTGTCTTCTGCTCTGCTGGGGCGTCCTCATGACACCGCCCTTATACGCCCGTGTCTCAGCCCAGGTGCACCCACTTGCGCACGCCCACTCAGGACCGCAGGTGTCCCTCATCACACCAATGGTGGAGGGCGGAAAAGCCTGATTACTCTTCCATTTACCCTACAGCATACGATAGAATGTGAGAGTCGGGCTACTAGCTGGCTTTATGGAAGTGTTTCCTAACATCAATCAATGATAAAAATCGTGATGGATGCAGACACATATATACAGACACAAATGAATATGACTTTAACTAAACTAAGAAACCATGGTTGATATAATCAGCTAATCGCATCCCTCCCTAGAAACCCAGAGAGGAGTTTCCTTCCGGGCACAGGTCCAACAGCCAGAAAGAGGGCAGGTCCTCTTCCCACTGGGCAGCTGCCCCTGCAGTACCTCACGGGGACTGGGTCAGGGTGTGTCATCTGGGGACTGACTGCCGTGGCCAGTCCCGGTGTCTGAACTGAGAAACAGACTGAGGTCCAGCTTCAAACAGATGAGGGCTCTGGGGAGGGCAGTGGGGTGAAGGAAGAGCTCCCAGGCATGTGTGGCTGCTTCAGGGTGAGCCAGGAGGGAGAGCATCTTCAAGACCTAAATCAGACCCAGGAGGTGGAGCACGCGCACCCCACCCAAACTCTCCAAGAAGTCGCCCCAAAGTTCTCTGCATCATCATCATCATCATCATCACCATCACTGGTATTACTGCTAGTTCTCTGTTCCCTCCAATTTATCACATTTCAAGAGCGCTGAGATCGCAAACAAAATGTCAGATGGAGAGGGGATTTGTAGAATTTTCAACCTGTCCATTGGACCTCACAGCGATCATTTCTTCTCTTTTTTTAAGATTTATTTATTCATACAAAAACTGGGGTACAGACCAGATATGGGGGGGTGAGAAGATTCATCAGAGGCAGCGTGGGGACACAGAACAGGTGGATCTACCAAAATATTGCTGAGTGGCGCATCAGGAGAGGTCTGCTGCGCCATGTGGGTCAGCTCCCTGACCGGGGATCGAACCCGTGCTGCAGTGGCTGCGGATGCTTCATAGTGCTGCAACTAAACCCTTTGCACCGCCAGGGAGGCCCCAGCAATCATTTCATAAGGAGCCTTATTCCTTTTCTTCCCCAGTTGAAGTCATGAAGTCTTTCAAATAATTTGGTAGCTCGGGGCCTACATAGCCAGGCATAATTTTCCTTTGAAATATTAAAGGTTCAAAGTGGGGGTAGTCAGCATGAAAGGGGTTGGCAAGTGCACCCCGAAGGAGGAGGGGCCAGGTCCTTCTCCTTCCCATGCTCTCCACACTGGCCTGTCCTGAGGCGCCCTCAGTGCCCCCCCACAGCCTCACCCCTGCTGGCCTCCCCCAACCGCTGAAAGAAAACAAATTGTTTCCAGCTACAATACCACAGGGCTCCACTCTGACGAGCCGGTGCAGGGACACTGTGCGGCTTGAATTTTTACATACAGCTGTGTAAAGCACTTTTCATGTAAATTTCTAGGTAAATCAGCTTGCAGTTGGTCTATTACATGGACACGTATCCAGAAACTATTAAGTTAGACGTGGCCCTAGCTCCTCTCCTCCCGCGCCTGTCCCCAGGCCTTTTATGGTGTTGAATTAGTAAAAAGTGAGGAACGGTGAAAATCCTAGGCACCCCATGAGGAGGCACCCCAACTCTTCCTGTTCGTTCCAAGGCTCGGAGACAGCGCAATCAAAGGCGACTCTCCGGGAACGAAAGGAAAGATGAGGATGAGCAATAACCCTCAAGTGCGCAGAGGGACCCAGGTGATTCACATCTCCTGGACTGGACGCCGTCCTCTTCCACACCACGACGCACACAGCCCCCAGCAGCCGACCACTCCCACCTGCATTGGCTCAATTAGCTCACAGCAGGTGGAGAAGTTTCCAGGGTCAGAGGGGCAAACCAGCTCTTCAGAGACACCTTCGCTGGAGCTAGGCGCTGGGAGCTGGGGGCCGGCCCTGCTGCCCAGCCAGCAACAGGAGTCCAGCAGCTGACCCAGCCATCTGGCAGCAGCCGATCTGGAACCTCCGTGGAACAGCGTCCCAGCCCCAAGGAGGCACATTTCTCCAACCCGTTCTTTAAGGCAACAGCATCCACAGCCCACAAAGGGGAAGAGGTAGCCAAAACCTGGCCCAGGATGTTTGTTTATGCAATCTTTAAATAATTCATCTTTATCCCTATTGAGCCCATCACAGCGTGTCAAAAATAAATGTGTCGCCTTGGCCTATTGTTTGCAGCTCAGGATTGTCAAGCGAGAAGAAAATATTACAGAGACGGAGGGAGACACACGCAGGAGTGTGACCTTTAACTGCACTACCTATAACCAATCTCATCAAATTAAAGCACTGTATATTTTCCTTAATAATCTCTGATTAGGCTGGGGCTATGAGTGGACACGAACACCCGCCATTGCTATGCAGCGGGATGTCTGCTTAGCCCTAGCAAAGCGTTTGGGAATAAGTGAGCAAAATGCTTTAATTTGATAGGGTTAGAATCCTGCAGGCTCCAAGGTGAAAGGTCCCCAACAGCTCCGCTCACACTGAATATGCAGAAATAAAAAAGTAAATTGCTTACATCTGCTGCAGGCAGCAGGGAAAATGATCTGATTGGACGGTCCGAGGGCTCTCCATCTCTTTTGGGTTAGAGAGAGGGTTTCAGAGCATCAAAAGCTTGTAATTGGAGTAATTCTGAATTAATGGACACACGCACACACACGCACACACACAACATTTTGCGGCAGCTGTTTGCAGAAGCCTGCCTGTTTAGGAATGCTTGGAGATTGCAAAGGAGCAACTTTAAAAATAAGCTTTACTTTACTCCCAGCCCCTGGGCCCCAACCTGCCAGTGAATCACGAGACCAGGTTTGAATTCAACAACAAGTAACAAGTATAGGTTCTTATCTGGCTCGTCCTTCTGCCACGAAGCCGGGGAGTTATCAGACCCACACATCTCCTTGCCCACTTTGAACATCCTCCTGAAATATATGTTCACTCCAGCTCTCCTTCATGCATAAAAAGATGATTCAGAAAGGGCTTCGCCAGGATTCCTAGGAGCTGACATAGAAACCTCAGGTTTTTCCTGGCTGTGTGATGTGGGATTTAATCTGCGTATTTGATCAATAAGAATCAAAGGCAGGACTCAGGTCTTTGGGGCGCAGGTCAGTTCCGTTTCCCGGGGATGTCATCCAGCGGCCGGCCTTGCCACCCGGGTGCCCTCACAGCACCCTGCCCCCCGGGGGGGGGGGTCGTGCCCCCTGTGCCTCCCCCCCCACCCCGGCAGGCCCGCTCTCCTCTGCTTTGTTTAGTGCTTCATGCCGCTGCCAAGGCCGAGGCTGGATTTGAACTTTGTTTTCACTGCAGTTTATTTTATTTCATCCGCTTTCACCGGCCTGCGGATCTAAATGGCATCGCCGGCCCTGCAGTCAGTGGACTCCTGCCACTCCCCGAAGCGTTGTGGCCTCTGGGGTGGAGCGGAAGCCCCCACGGAGATTTACTGAAACGGAGCAGAGCCCGGGAAGCACCTGAGAGGCCAACTTGCAAGCGCGATTTCTCAGCCAGACGCGCGCGGTCTGGGGAGGCGACCTCAGCAGCAGTGCGCAGGCTGAGCCCGAGGCGCCCCAACGCCCCGGGCCGGGCCACGCCAGAGGGGCAGCTCCGGGCAGCCCTGGTGTCCGGCAGCAAATGGGCTGATGTCCAGGTGCAAACTTATTGTCCATATTCTTATTACTGCCCACGGCTCTTTGAAATCTTGAATAGCCTATTGTTCTCCTGAGCACTCGGCGGATGGTTTTTATAATGCCATGAACGAGCTAAAAAATATTCTAGGACCAAATCGTGTAACACAGCATTTTGCGTACATCTAGGTGTGTGTGTATAATATATATATGATTTTTTTAATGTGAGCAAATCAATATTTTTTCCATTTTTTTATTTATATATATTTGACATCAATTGCAATCCCCATATATTCCCCATCACCCTATCACCAGTGCACCCTCACCTCAGTCCCCCGTGCTCCCATCTGCCCTCAACCCTCCTCCTCCCCTCTTCCCACCAAGTGTCCCCAATTTGATGCAGAGCCACAGTGAGGAGTCTGGCTGGGTTTACCACGGCCCAGCAAACTCCCTGCTGTGTGGAGACTGTGCGGTTCTCAGGCCTCGGTGTGGGGATGTGAGGATGCCTGGCTCCTCTCGGGAGGATTCACTCGGAGCAGAGTCCGTGTTTCTGAAAGACACTGCCTCTGCCGAGGGGCTGACGCAGCGCTGTATCCTGAAATCGCCCTGTCTGCTGGGCACCGCGGCAGACTATTGGAAGGCATTTGTCAACAATTATATGTCTATTAAGGAGCAGTCAATCAGCATGGCCCAAACAGCCAGGCCTCCAGGGCCCAACTATTGATAAGAAACTGTCAATATCCCATCCAGCCCCTTTCTCAACAAAACACACAGTCAGCGGGCCCAGAGCATCGTCTGCAAAGCATCACAGGCCTGCTCGTCTCCTGGTCTCTGACTTCCCCACTTTCTAAATATTCAGCTGAAGTAAAGAAAAGTCTTCAGCCCATCTGAATAAAGTGTTCTTATTAAAATGCTATTTAAGCTGGGTGGGGGGGTTAGATATTTAATATAATTAAGAATATTATGGGAAGATTGTGCGTGTAGGTGGCTGCAATTACTCCTGAAAATTGTAAAACCGGAAGGAAATTAATAAGGGATATTTTTAAATTAGCTTGAAGGTAATTACTATCTATAAATACTTTCCATTCCACCAACACAAAGTTTAGAGTTATTTACCTAATTTGGGACAAAAGGTTGCGATATTAGCCACTCTATTTTCATGCATATTCAATTTACAAATCTTACTGTGGGTTTTGTAATTATTATCAGAAAGGGCCTGTCTTTTCTTGAAAGAAGAACTGTGAGGGCCCTGTGAGTGTGTCCAATCAAAGCCCCCCAGCAAAATCACAGTGTGGCGTGGGGGAGGGTAGGAAAAAAGAAAGAAAGAAAAGCCCCCAGTAAGGCCTTCTCCTTTGAACTGGCACCCTGGCACCCTCCCGCAGCAGAGAACACACCCGTTGTCCTCCAACAAAAGGCTGCACCAACCCGTGCCACAAAGGCCTCAGTCACCCGACGATATTTAAAGCAGATGTAATATCCCAGGTCCCTGCACTACGTCAATGCACTTTTAAGATCCCTGAGAGCCAACGTTTGTTAAATTTACAAAAACAAACCTTTCCTCCTTTTGTCCAAAGCTTCCCTCGCAATTCTGAGACTCCTGGGTGGGGTGGCGAGATGAACGCCAGGCGGGCCAGCTCGGGGCACAGGTGAGGGGCGCGGGAACCCCCAGGTAGGGCAGGATCACACATGCAATGGCGTCTTCGTTCCTTCTGCTCCATCTTTTTTTTTTTTTTTTTTTTGGCTAAAACCCAAGAGTTCAGATATTGGGATAAGACAAGGAGAGGTCAAAAAAAGAAACCCAAACCTTCAGTCAGAGCTTGGGGGCTAGCATAAAAAAATAAAGTAAAACTTGAAAGTACTAAAGGGAAGCAAGGGGTCTCAGGTCGCAGGTAAAGTTTCTGCCCAGAAGGTTTTTGTTTTTTTTTTTCAGAGTCAAAATGGAGTCAGCTAGAGGTCCATGCTATCCCCAGTCTAAAGAGTACCCCCACAACCCAGGACCCCTCGAATCCTTTTTGCATTTTATAGCCACAAACTGATGGCTTTGAAGGTCCATTTGTTCTCCCAGGAGCTCTTGAGGCTCAAATCCACTTATAGATATTTAAATCTCTTCTCCCGTATAGATTTAAAGGAGACCTGCGGTTCATTTTCGAGGCTCACTCAGGGAAATTATAGATGGCCTTAATAAAATGTTCCAAGAACATAAATAGTGAAATGCACCAGGTCAGGAACCCACGTACTGAGAGGTCCCTGAGTCGCTGCTGCCACAGCCCGACAGTCGTCGATGCAAGGGCAGCTGATCGCCTCCTCTGAAAGCCCCATTATGTGTATTTACAAAATAAACAATGCAGGCAAGTCCATGATTGTCATCATTAATAATATGCATTATAGCAAGCCGTTAAATAAATATACGTGCCACAGAGGTCTGCCAGACCCATCACGTCTTTTTTCCTACAGCAGATCCAAGGCATTGTCTTTGTTGTGTTAAAAAAAAATCACTCTTCATGAGGCAGCAGCAACAACAAAAAGAAATCATTATTTAAAATAACTCACCAATGTTCGAATGCCCGATGTGAAACCAGATAAGTCAGCAAGTGCAGAATCGGGCCGAGAACTCAGTCTCATTTGACAGAGTTGTGTGCAACACACAACCACAAACTGGGATACAAAACAGTCTCGAGGCTTCAATAATTCACTATCTCTCATAGGAAAAGACGCACAAAGAAACAACAAGATCTTGCAGGAGTTCAAAATGAACAAGTTGTTGGTGTGAAAGGCTTCTATCTTCATACTCCCTTAAAAATTTTATTTTGCGAGCATGAGACTATTTGCTCACTGTCAAATTCTTGCACATCAAGATATGTTTAGAAAATGATCAGACTCACCTTCCAGAATTTCCACTCACCAAGATAGAAAAATAAGGACGGGACAAAACAGAGATTTTGGTGAGATGCTTTTATTGAAGCAAGTTCCCAAAATCTTTAAATTACATATTTTTAAAGTATGGAGGGGTAAAGTTTCTGCCCGGAAGGTTTCTATTATTTCTCCTGCCTCTCATTAAATAATAGGTAATTTTAAAAACCCAGAAAGCAAAAAAGAAATACTATCTTCAAGCAATGCTGTAATTGATAAAGAAAGATATATGAAAAAATGGAAGCTTTTGAGAAAGCCTTTACATTTTACTAAAATTTTTAACATCTGAAGAAACATTGGGAGACACGTGTGGCATATTATTTATACATTGTGTCTACACATATAGGAGGGATATATACTGCAAAGAAAAAGAATATGAATCAGAATTATTTGTTAAAATAAAGGACAATGTCTTAGCCTCTCTGATTTTTCCTTTAAAAGGGGGCAAGAAGGCGTTACAGAGAAAAATATTTGGATGACCATTAACTTGATTGACCAAAAAGCAACATGTAGATAGCGTTAGCTAGTAGGGCAGCTTACTTTCTGTTTACAGAGAGCCGTTTGCTGAGGGAACCATAACAAAACTTTCCAGATCTTTATTTCATAAATCTTTGCCAAATTTCCATCAGCAGGAGAGCAAATACGTCGATAGCTAGACTGGCTGGGGAAGCCGCGGGTCTGGCAGAGGTCAGCTTTTCTGTGGTAGATGCTATTCTTCCTGCTTCCACTTCCCTCATAGAGGAGCACAACTTTGCTCTTGGTTCCCATCAATTAAAATTTAAAAAATGAGAAAGAGAGCGAGAAGCGAAAAGGGGAAGAGATTGATCCAGAAAGAGCATGTGTGAGTGGGTGGGAAGGGAAGCCTGGAGAAATTAATTTTTTACGTGGTTTTGGTCTAGAAGTGTAATACGAGGAAATACCTGACCGAGACTGTCAATGGCCTCTCTCTAGTTTGGGATTAGCTTTCGGAGTCCTGTAGAGTTCCAAAATGTTAGCAAATAAAAACAGTTTGTCTTCCCGGAAGCCTGGGATAGTTTCTCTGGTTTGAATGGAGGAGGAAGAAGGAAGCCAGGCGTAATTTTGTGACTAGCTGCTGCACACTTACAACTTTGTCTGATAAAGAGCCAGTGTAGAACATGTAAAACTGGCACGTAGTATGAAAATGACGCAGGTGGGAATGAGCTAAGAACTGTCCTACATGAATGTCAAGCTCTGATTTGGGGGGGGAGGGGGCAACGGAAAGAGGTGAAACAGCATTATCTTCATTTTTTTCCAAACTAAAGAGCAATGTGTTTTATTTCCCACGTTTTGGACATATCCGTTTCTAAAGAATATTTTTCCAGGCTTGCATGTCTGAAAATGCAAACCTATCTATCTCTCTCTTACAAAACTCCTCAAGCAGTCCAGAATGGACTTAAGTAAGTCTCTTAGAGATGAAATCTCCCAACCTGAATATTCCCCAAAAAGCATATTAAAAAAAAACAAAAACCTTGGAAAACAGCTATAATTCAGGGCATTTATGGAGAACACATCCTTTTATTTCAAAATGCATATATATCTTAATACAAAAATATGCTGGTACCAGGAAGAAAATACGATTTTTCAATAAATTGCTGTGTAGAAACAAGTCTTATTCAATTCAGTAATGTATTTTTTTGTTTTTCACAAAATGAGGGTATCATTTGATGTTGAAACAATTTAAAAACAGGCCAGACTTTTTCAGCCATTCATTTACATACACATACACTACACACACACACACACACACACATACACACACACACACCCTCCTAGCAGGAATTTTTTAGAGGCCAATAAAGCAACATTGTGGTATCACTCTTATAAAATCAAAGTCCTTGCTAATTATTCTTGTCCATTTAATTAGAAAGTATTATTTCCTGTTTTTCAAATCAGCGATTGCTCTCTGAACAATGGATTAAGACACACCTTCAAATAATTAGAAAAAATCATCCACTTCCAGAATATTTAAGGGTGAAATTCCAGATGCTCCTGGCCAAATCTATGGTGTCCTACCGCCATCTATTGACCGTTGCTCAAATGTCAGGATTTAAAGGTACAGGTTGAAATTTACAAAAGTAAAGAATTTTAAAACCAAAACACTTTGAAAGCTCTCCTGGAGCAAGTCCTTATTTTGAATGTTGCTCAAAATGATTGAAAATACTTCCTCCGTCCGAGCTGAGCTCTAGCTACCAGTAACTGCCACCTCCTGGACTTGACTTTGCCTTCTGTTCCTCTGTAGAAAATATCTCTTCCCTTCTTAACCCTTCAGAATTCTGAGGGCAGGGCTCAAGTTCTCTCTCCCTCACTATCCCGACTCAACACTCACACACACACACACACACAGTCTCTTCAAATGTTGAATATAAAAGAAAAAACACTTTGCTGAATGGGTTCATCACTTCCCTTGATCTGCATGTTCTATCTTTGTCAATGCAACCAAAGTTCATGGTAAATATTCGGGCTGCCATAAACACCACATAATGATTTGCACTCTTATTCTGTCATCTTTTCCAATTTCGTAGAGATCATGGATTCACTACTTAGTAAGGTTATTGTTTGACCAGCCTACCATCAATCTGCTCCCCTCCAAACTACTTTTCTGTATATCTGTGATTATTTCCCAGGCTGATCAAGTGCCCGATGGAAAACTTTCAAGGATATTACTTACCTGCTTAGCATAGTGCCAGCACGTCCCAAAACTCAACAAATGATAGCTACTCTTACAATTATCATTAATAAAAAATTATCAGTACAGATGTGTGAGCTAAATGCAAGCTAGAACATCAATTGTTGTTATCTCATAATATTAGAAAAACTCAATCAGTTCCTATTTCTACTCAGAGCCCATCTTTTCCCTTCTTCATTCTTCACAATGCCTCACAAACAGCAAAAGATCTGACAGCTTTTTTTTCCCCAGGATTCTCAGCTCCTGCAGGATAATTCTTGTTAGCCAGGAATCTTCATGCTTTAGAGCAAGTGGCAAGATAGTTGCAGGGTTCTCTCCTAATACATTTTCTTCCTATTGATTCAAAGAGAGATTGGAAGCAAAAGTGAAGGGAAAGCGGCTTTGACTTCCCCCTTTTCTCTGTGTCAGTTGTTAGGGTCACCTGCGCCGACCCAGGGCCCCTGTGCCCCTTGGTTCCTATTCTTGCTCTGAGAGTAACCAGAACGTGACACTCAGGTCCCTGAGCCTTGCAAGTTCCAGGTCATTCTGGGACCAGCAGGGACTGACACAGTTCCACTATCCATCGCCTGCTCTTTGGAATGACCCAGAATGGATATATTTAGACCAGGAATATTCCATTTTTAGTAGAACACTCTATGTATTGGGGTCTCATAACCCACTTTTTTCATTCCTGAAAATCAAACCAAAGTCGATAGCCTTCAGTTCATCCCAGCATCCCGCTGTCTTTGCCACCAGCCAAAAGAAAAATCATACCAGTCACTAACATTTCAATCTTATATATTCTTTAAAGAAAAAGCTAGTTGTAAATATTGAAAACAATTCCATTTTTAAAACTCCAGCTAAATGAAAATATGAAAAGTGACCAGAGGAATAATACAACCCTCTTCTAGTAAATATCACAGGAATCATGCCAAAATTTCAACTTCTTGTTCTGGAATGAAGAGTTGTGTTATGGAACACCAACTTTTGGTGATAGCATTGTAAAACCTGGGAGGAAACAGAAATTAGCTAAACAGACAAGTTGAGGTATGTCCCTGGGGCGTCGTTGCTGGGGCACATGGGGAGGGGAGGCAGACGGCCAAGCTCTGAGCCATCGGCTCCTCTCCAGCTTTCTGGCCTCCGGCCTGGAGGAGTTTGGGCTCTACACCTGACCTTCACTGACCTTCACTGACCCAGGGAGCCCAAGGGCCAAGGATCTCAGGAATCCAAGTTTGGGATACAGATGGGGATAAGGATTCTTCACATTTTTACATCTGTCCTTTCCTGCCTTAGTCTTTTACCACAAACACATACATATTTATTTTTTTATTAAAATATTTTAAAATTTACATATACTTGCCATTAATTGTAATCCCCATGTATTCCCCATCACCATCTCACCAGTGCACCAT